>JAKSZP010007083.1:0-65654 GCA_022478985.1 Massospora cicadina | reverse complement strand
TTCCCCCCCCCCTACCATAGGGCCTGTCCGCCATCTGGGCGTGTGGGTGGAGGCAGGCAGGTATGCCTCAGCAGTAATAGAAAGTCGTATTCTAGACAACGTGATGAGGTGCATTGCCTCCCTCAGAGCCCACCCTACTTCCCTTACTGGCAGGATTGTTTTAGCCAACTCTATGCTCTTCTCCAAAGTCTGGTTTGGAGCTCACGCCATCGCCTTCTCCCCAGGCTTTTTCAAATCCATGTATGCCCTTCTGCAAGGATGGCTTTGGTCAGGCCGCCCACCACCAGTACATCTTGAAGTCATGTTTGGCTCTCATCATCATGGCGACATGGGCCTGCTTGACTTCAAAGCCCATGCTGCCAAGATCCTGGGCACCTGGATTGCGGCCGTCACCGCCCCTATGCTCCCCTCCCAACACTGGTCCCACGCGGCCCGCTCCAACTTCTCCCACACCTTGGGCCTTAACAATCCATCAAACCCTCACTTTTTGATGAAATACCTGGCTTCCCACCCATTGGCCACAGTCCTCACGGTACTAAAACCCACTACAAACGAATCCTCCTCTCCATGCAGAGCACTGAGTGGAGAATTCATATTAGCGGACACACAGCCCAGAGAGGCCGCCCCTCTCCTCAGTTCACACAAGAGGTACAGGGGCTACCCATTCAGGATGGCGTGATCCCCACACGGCCCTATGTCCTATCCAGGGTGGATGACATGGACATGATGGACATCCCTTACCCCATTGAGACCCAGAAGACTATTTGGAAATACGCACACCAACCTCTGTTGCAGCCTCAAATCCGTTCCCATGTGTGGCGCTGCCTGAGGTGGGTGTGCCATACAGCTGTGTGCTCTAACACTTTACACTCAATCCTGCGTCGTGTGTGGCCAGTATGGAATGCTGTTCCACCGCCTGGAGAAGTGTCCTACCTCTAAAGTGATATGGCGTGAAGTTCAACGTCTGCTTGGCCAGGATCAAACACATCCCTTCAGTCTGTCAAGAGATATGTTTGCTATATCCATGGTATCCCCCCTTCCACCCTCCCTCCATGCTCTGGTGGTTGCAATCGCCATTTGGACTATCCACAAAATTGTCTTGGATGCCATCGCAGGCTCCACCCCCACCCTCCCAGAAGCTGTCCACAGATTCCGGTCCCATTTGGTGGACCACTTTCAGGCGTGGATGTTTGGGTACCTCCCACCGCGTCGCCGTCAGCTGGTCTCCTCCTGGTTCCCAGTTTGGTTCATCAAATTGGACCCTTTCCTCCACACATGTTCAATAGTGGCTACAGCCCCTTCACACGTTCCCTCCCCCTCCCCATAGTGACATTCCCGCTGGCAACAAGAGATAGCATCGCTTCTCTGGGGTGCCTTTTTTTTAGAATTAGATGGTCCCAACCCTTCTCTGGGGTGCCTTCCCTGTTACTAAGTTTTGTTTCTTTTGGGTTAATATTTGGAAGTGTCCATCCCCTGGTCAGCCTTCCTCGCAATCAATTTAAAAATTTAAGATTGAATACAAATAAAGTCCTTCTTTAAACACCCAATTTACAGAAATACATGTACTTTTTATGGCTAACCAGTAAAGTGACGTCTTACACAGAATCTGCATTAACTATTGCCATCACCATTTCATGCTAATACCACCAAATTATAGTTATATTACTTTAAAGTTTTTACTTGGCATTTTTATCATCAACAAAAGTTGAGAGAGTTTGGGTGTGCTCAGGAACAGCCCCAATAGGTTTGATTCCAGGCTTCAACACGCTTGGGTGTGAGTAAATTGTCTCTAACTCTCAAAAGTTGGACTGTGAACCTGATTAAAGAAACCACAACTTATAAAGAACCAACATTTTTATAGCTAATAAATATAATCCAGGATAAACTCTGTCATGGTCAAATGACATCATTGAGGTGACATATTGTAGAGATAAGGCTGGACGTGATGAGGCCAAGAGGGCAAAGTTGCAGACCTGTCTGACCTGAAACACACTCTGGGCCAACTTTGGGTAAAGGCAAGATATACCTAATTTGGTTCTGAGGATGTGCATGATGACCAGATGAGTGTTACATATTTAGCATTAAATTGTGCCAGATATATTAAAAAATTATGACATAAATTTACATTTATTTGGAGAATGGGTTTTAAGACCCATTTTAATTTATAATATTGCTAAATTAAGGAAATTCAACTCCAGTCAATCACTCAAGTGTGGGCTTACTTGAGCTACAGTTTGATGATGGATGGGAAGTTGCATCTATTGGATTGATTAAGTGCCATGCCTTTCCCAATAGATGATGATTTTCCACCAATTGGTAATAATATTTTTTGAGAAAACCTTCTTTGTTGGTTTAATTGATTACAATAAACCCCATTAATTTTCTTTTATATATAATTATACTTTTTTACTATTTGCTGACCTCCAGGAGGTCTCAAATAACCTAGTTTGTTCTACTCTCATCCTGGGGCCTTTAGCACCATCCTCCTTTGCTGTGCCCTGCTTCATCTATTGTTATTGGGTTGTTACTGGGTTGTTGGGCCTTCCCCACCACCTCTCCAGAGATTTGAGAATTATAGACATTATCATGAAAATTTCAACAAGGTAAACTTAGAAGCCACAAAAGGTAGCTTTGGATAGTTAACTTGTATAAAATAGCCTTTATCAGATAAGAGAGATGGTCAACAAAGATATTGGTCAGATAAAAACCAACTTAAATAAAGATGGGGATAGGCCTGGACCACCTTGCTGGGGCTTGGAATTGATTCTGGCAAACAATGTAATGCTACCATCAATGGTAGTTCTTTGGTTTAAATAGGTGTGAACTTGAGGCTTGGAAACCAACTGAATTTTACCTTTATTGGTAATTCCAAATTAATTAAATGAGTTTACTCCACATTTAGAAATTAATTATAATGAACTATCATTATTTAAATGATACTGGGTGATTTTTAGTATCATCGATGTAACATTTCGAACTTCATTGCATGATATCTGGGGAATTAACCTGTGCTTGCTTGGCCTGAACCTTGCGTTAATTCAAAGTATTTTGGAGGTCAGGGAGGGTGGTAACTTGATTCCCTTAATCTTCTTCATATCCTCATTATTCCCATGATTTACCCCAGAAAACATGGCATGAGACATGATATTGGGACCAGGAGAAAAGGTTCAGTTAAAGTAGAACCCAACTTATAGGTTGCCTAATGACATAATTTGTAAACAAATGGATAGTTTATTGACATTGACTCAACCCTTAACTTCAGCACCCATGGGCGAGTGTGCCACCTTGGCAAAGGTTCTTTGGACTCTGGAAGGGATTTTGGACCAATCTAAGTGAAAGGGATAAGCTACAGGAAAAACTATCAGTTCTAACCACATTCAAATGCTACAAATTATTAGCTTTGTGTAGGATAGGGCCTTTGTTTATGGTATGACCACTCCTTTTGAATAGGTTAGTTGAATTTGTCTATGAGATTAAAATTATTTTCCAAAATATAATCTCTATTATGATATGAAAAGAGAGTTAATGTATATATAGCTGGTAGCCTGTCCAACCTTTAGGCCATTAATTGTAGTGTTACAATGGATTTATAGTCAGGTTAACTTAGATGCATGTGAGTTGATTCTGATTCATTTTCTCCTTATCAAGGCTTCATCTTACAGTGTCAGATACCATGGTATTAGACATAATAATTATCAAGTGCGCCTTCCAAGAGACTTCACAAGTAAGCCTACTCAAAAGGTTCTAGCAATTTCCTCAATCCACTTTACAGATAAACCAAACAGCAGTGATATGCAAATTAAAACTAGAAAATCTCCTCCTATTAGAAATAATGCCTCAAGCTTTGGGAGAAGACATTCATTAACCAAAGTAATGAAACAATGATATTTAAAGCAACAACTCCATTGATTAACTTGCAAGTCTACAAATTGCATAGTACCTTCAAAAGGGTGTTATTCCCTAACCAGCCCAATGGTCACCTTAAATAATACAGAGTTTTATCTAAATAGGATATTCATAGCGCATAGCATACCCCTAAAATATATGCTACAGAGGCATTCATAAACCAGAAGTAGTATCCAATGAAGCTTCCATTCAGATAGCCCCTGTAAGATATCAGGATATTGGACATGATGGTAAGAATATTAACCATTTGACTCCCATGACCAAATTGACATATAAACCTGATAAGGGGTTAACAAAGTTACAACGGTTAAACAAACAGAAAAATTGATAGTTGGTAAGGCTCAAACTGATACTAGGAAAATTTAGTGGACCAATTTGAGCCTAAGATACCTCAAGATGGAATCTGCCTATTCAAAAATGGAGGATTGTCAGAATGTCAGGTGACTTTCACTCAAGGTAGCACCTGAGGCAGTAAATTAAGATGACCCTGCAAAAGGGTAAGCATCAAAAATATGCCCAATGATTGACCTAAGTAATATCAAGTCTTATCCAACTTGGTGCATTCAACATACATATTTTCCCTAACAAAAATATTCCACAAAGGTATTATACCCTCTGGAATGCATCATCTGACCATGAGCCTCCCATCCAGATTTCCCCCTCTATTTTTATTGATCCTTTTCCTTTTTAAGTTTATATTGTTAAGTATATCATATAAAACCCCCTTTTGATACTATAATAAAGTCACATCATTATTTTTATATTTTTAGCACTAATCATTATTTTTGTATTTTTGTTCTGGGACTTGACTTTAATAAGTTCATTTTGCCATACTTACCATAGGACAGATACTCTAGCTTATAGGACCTAAGTGGTGACTTGGCACCCTCTAAAATAAATGATATACTTGTCATGCATCTTAGATAACTACAAGTATTGAATGTCAGCTTCTTAAGCATAGCACCATTGAGCTCAAAAATGGAATCCCAACACCCCAAGAAACTTTATAGTGGTTTTTTCCATAGGGGGATCATATAATAATATAACCTATAAAAACCTCAATTTATCTTCTAAAAAGTTACATTTTTCCAAACCTCCATCTGGTGACCTTAAATCATTAATTCCCTTTACCTCTTACCATGGGGTGGATACTCTGTTTGTCAGGATCTAAACGAGCCTTGACCACCCCATTTAAAATAAATAAACCACTTGTAAAAGCCTTAGACTCAAAGCAGGTGTTGACTATAAGGCTTTTTGAGATTAGCACATTTAAGCCTCTCAAAAACAGAAGCGCATACAGATTATTGTAATAAAGGTTCATAACTACAATCCTACTTAACTCTACACTCTACTGTTGATTTATACCATCTTGATGCTTTTAAACTCATGCATTACACAACAGTTTTTTAATTCCAATACATCATTCCAAGATTCTGTGGCCCACATTGCACCTCTTGGCTTAAAATCCCCATGCCAGGTGTAGATCTTAAGCCAAGATTAACCCTTTTACTGCTTTTTTATATAAATCCCAAATTTTTGGCCCATAAATTTTTAAAAATATATTAGACAAAGTTTACACTTTTTATAATTATTTTGGTCCTCATCTGAAATATAAACGTCAAGTAAATTTTTAAATGACAATATATAGATAAAAATGAACTTAGAAAATCAATCTTATTTATTAGGATACTTTTAAAGCAGCCAACATACACAAAGCAACTAAATATTTTCCACAGGCCATCCAAACATCAAATATTTTTCTAAACTTGAACTGCAATATACACGTTTACTCCTTTTTCCAGCTTTACAGGGAAAAATATTCCTGATTCCTGGATGCATATATGCACTTTGAGATTTATATAGCCCTGATTTATTAAATATATATGCATTTTGAGTTTTACATAACCCTTATTTCTTGGATGCATATATGAATTTTGAGTTTTATATGACCTTATTTCTTGGGTGCATATATGCATTTTTAGACTTATGTAACCCTCATTTTTTGGACGCTGTTGGAATTTTGCTCACATTTTCAGCTTCCTAAGTTAGAACTCTGCTGGTTTACTAGGTGATAAGTTCCACTAGCAAATGAATTGGATATCAGTTGATTTCAATATCAGCTGATAATACTAGTAGATTTTGGGGTAACTCACCAGGTTCAGATCTTCTGGGTCAATCTTTGCAAATACCTAAAATTTCATTAGCAGAGTTGCTGACAAAATTGATTCATCTGATAGTTAATTAATGATTATCTATTAGGTGTGCCAATTAGGATCAATCAGGTTTCATCACCAACTGATTTGGATTTACTTAGAAACTGTGAGGTGAGTGATGCCATCTTCAACATGCAAATCTGTCATTTGGTTTGCAACCTGCAATAATGGGTAAAGAGTCCCATTACCTAAGCAAGTTAATAGCCAAATATGGTTGGTTCACTGTGCTTGAATGGAAATATTAGGAATATATTTTTTTGCTCTTTTCAGTTTATACTTCTAGGATATCCAATGGTAGAATCCTTAGCCCAATGGATAATAATATTACTAGAAGAGAACTCAAAGGGAAATGAAACAGCAATGGCTGCAGTTTCCTTATTGAGGCACAAACAGAGTAGTTGGGCACCAAATTCCCCTATAAATACCCTAGTTTTTATAATAATTTGATCAATATTTAACTCCAATTTAATAATAAGGTTTATTCATCTTCATTTTATTATTATTGTAGTACAATAATTATTAAATATTTTGTGTGATAAAGAGTAAGGTTCAGATATCTTAGAAGAGAAGTAGACCTTTGAAGCAGATTTCTGCCAACTCAGCATAACAGGAACTAAGGCCAAGAACCTCTGAATCTAGGATAAATTAAGCTTAGCAGAAAGAGTGAAGAAGTCACTAATTGTCAGCATAATCAGTATTGAGTGGAGCATTCTAAATTTAGTGTTGGATCATCTATCAATTTGTTTTATTTATTCAGCTGTGGATAGTAACTCTATACTATTTTTTAGTACTAGATGATAACTCTATACTATTATTAGTCATATATATACATTAATTTCAACGTGAATAGTGCACATAATAACCAAACCTGAGCAGTTAAGCTCTGTGAACTAGTATCAAAAAAATCCCAGATTTAACAACATCCAAATATCTTTATATTTTTTTAAATCAAACTACAATATACAATTTTCCTTTTTTTATCCAGCTTTATTTAAATATATAACCCTAATTTCTAAGATGCATATTACATTCTGAAATTTACATAACCTTATTTCAGGAAAACGTATATGCATTTTGAGATTTACACAGCTCTTATTTATTGGATGAACCTATGTATTTTGAAATATATATAGCCCTCATTTTTGGATGCCATAAATGCACTTTTAGATTCACATATAAACCCTGATTGTTTGGATGCATATACACAGAAAATCGTTGAAAGGGTTAAGTTGGCACATCAAGCCTCTCAAAAATTTAAGCCCTACATACAGATAGTTTGTAATGAAGTCTCATATTCCCAACTCTACTTAATTTTACACTCAGACACTTGATAGATATCATCTCAAAACCATTTTTCCCCATGCATTTTACAAAGGGTATCCAATTTCATCATATTATTCCAAGCTTCAGTGGCCCACATTGCACTTCTTGACTTAAGGTTTCCATGCCTGGTGTAGATCTTAAGCCAAGATTAACTCTTTCACTGGAGTTTTAAAAAATTATTTTTTGGACTATAAATCAAGCGATAAAAATTTTAGCCAAAGTTTATAATTTTTATAATTATTTTGGTCCATATCTGCAGTATAAATAGCAAGTAAATTTTGAAATGAAAATAAATATATAAAAGTGGCCTTAGAAAATCATTTTTCATTCATTAGGATACTTAAAATCAGCCAACACACAATGCAACTAGATATTTTCCAAAGGTCATCTAAACATCAAATATATTACTAAACTTAAAATGCAATTACACATTTCCTTCTTCTATCCAGCTTTACAGGGAAATATATAACCCTGATTTCTTGAATGCATATGTGCATTTTTAGTTTTACATAACCCTTATTTCTTGGATGCATGTTGTAAAATCACTTTTCCAAACAGTGGGCTCTGCTAGTTTGCCAGGCCAACCAGTATGGAGACTGGTTGACCCTTTGCCATTTTGCCTTCATGGGTGTACCAACCTATATGAGTCCATGTCCAACCTACCAACATAGCAGACCAATAACTATGCCTTAGCCCCAGGGTCCACGGTGTGCCCAAGTGAGCCCTGCCTCTATCCTGGGTGTCCAAGGCACTCCTGCACTGCCCCACCATCCTGACCCTTCACCAACCCATCTGGGCATGACCTGGCAAGTCTATCCCCCATCCTGGGCAGCTATGGCACTCCCACGCTGCACTCTGCAGGGCTGCTGGCCAGTCAGCACATCATCATTGGTGGCCAATTAGCCAGGTTCTCACTGGTTCCTCATAGAGAGGAGGTATGGTAGCTGTTAGCATCAGCCACTCCAAGTGCATTACCCTGCACCTACTATAGGAATCTCCAGTCCCACCTTCTCTTAATCTACCTGATGAACTACTAACAATTAGAATTAAATGGGTGAGAGAGATCTTTATTGGAGGAAAAATGACTATTTATACCTTAGGCTACCGCACCTATAAAACCTCTTGGCCATTTAGGCCAGAACTCTAATAAATTATCAATCCTTCATGGTAGTGATTCTCTCCTAATCTGCTCATCTGTTCACCAAATATTAAAATAGGTCAATCTATCCTTGGCATGAGTTGCTGGTTGATCATATATAATTTTTCTGATAAAAATATAACTTTGAGCATCCTTGGCATAAGTCACCAGTGCTCCAAACTAGTTAGAATCATAGTCAAATGATTGGTAATGATACTTCAGCTTTCCACCAGAAAATCCCACAATGACCCACAAATGGCAATTGGCGGTGAATGCAGATTCTGCAAAACCTAAATCAATTAATAATTATATAATTTTGAAATAATATTGAACTAGGCAATTAGCTGGCAATCATGCCTGACTAACTGACATCCCCAATTCTGATACTATTGGGAGGAATCCATCTGGTTAATTTCTCAACAATGTGTATATGCATTTTAAGATTTACTTAACTCTGATGCCTTGGATGCATAAATATATTTTGAGATTTACATAACTTTTATTTCTTGGACACATATATGCATTTTGAGTTTTGCATAACCCATAATGCTTGGATGCATATATACATTTTAAATTTTGCATAACCCATAATGCTTGGATGCGTATATACATTTTAAATTTTGCATAACCCATAATGCTTGGATGCGTATATACATTTTAAATTTTGCATAACCCATAATGCTTGGATGCGTATATACATTTTAAATTTTGCATAACCCATAATGCTTGGATGCATATATACATTTTAAATTTTACATAACCCTTATTTCTTAAAGCATATGTGCATTTTGAGATTTGCATAACCCTTGTTTCTTGGACGCCATATATGCATTTTTAGATTTACATAACTTTGATTTCTTGGACACATATGCAGCAAGTCATTGAAAGGGTTAAGCTAGCACATTCAAGCTTTGCAAAAACAGAAGTGCATCCAGACTACTTGTAATGAAAGCCCCAACCCCACTTAACCTTACACTCCACCGTTGATGTGATCATCTTGATGCCACTTTAACCCATGCACTTTACAACAGCTAAAAATCCCATTCCATCGTTCCAAGCTTCCGTTGCTCACAATGCACCACCTGACGTTTTTACGCCTTGAGTCGATCTTCAAGCCAAGGTGAACCCCATCTGGATGAGGATTTCGAATCCAACTATAATGCATCCGATTCAAACCCCTTTTAGATGGGTAGAGATCGAGCTCAACTCCGATCGGGGTTTTTTAAAGTTTGAAGGTGGGCCACCGGATCGGGGTTTAAGCCTGGTAACGGGCCAAACTTGGTATGGTGGAACGTTTACGTACCATCCCACTCAAGTTGAGCGCTTCGTGGACTTTGTGGTAGAAACAGTTTATAGCTTCAAGTTAGGTGAAGGAGCTAGTTGAGCACCCTTTTTATACCGCTTATACTCACGAGTCGGTATAGCCAGATATAAACCCAAGGTTAGAAACCCAAGGTTAGACTATTTTTATACCGTTTATACTCACGAGTCGGTATAGCCAGATATAAACCCAAGGTTAGACTACGATACTTTACTCCGAGCCAAGGGGTTATAAGCATCCGCTACCAGCCGAGATGATGGGTGGGAACCAAACCGAACCTGAAACAAGGGTTGAGGCGTAACGTCAGCCAGGTGATTGGAAGGGGGCTTTATAATGTAAGGTTTAATAGCGGTGGCGTACAAATAAGAGTGACCGCTCAGAAACCACAACAGCCGCGTGGGGCGGCTATGGCGTACGGTACCCGTCAAAGGGGACCAGATCCGCTTGCCGGAGGGTGGGGCTCCTCCCCTCGAGGGTGCCGAGTATCAACCCCAAGGTAACACCGGCGTGGCACCCCTCGAAGGCCTTAACCGCCGCCTCCCTTAAGGTTTAGCGAGCCCCGTAAGCTTTACCTCAGTACCCACGCCAGGTCGGCGGGGGAGAAGCCTTCGGTAAGGTTGGCCAGGTGGGCGACGTCGGCGTGGGTCAGGGCGAAGCGAACCGAGGCGTAGTCGTGCGACATCAGGGCGTGGATCACCAGTTGACGATCTTCCAGGGTGGGGAGGTCGACGAGAAGGGTGGTATCGAAACGCCCTAGGGGTAAGCTTAAAGCACAAGCCTTACCCGGGCGGACCAACGCGTCATCCAAACGGTGGGGCAACGACGTACACGCCACCACGAAGACCTCCCCCCTGACGTGCGCCCCGTCCAGCTCGTTCAGCAACGTGGAGAGCACCCGCGCCGACACGTCACCCGCACCGTCACCCTGGCTACCCCAACCTAATTTTAGTTTAACCATGGCAAACTACCCCGCTTGGGACCCAGGGCGTCCAGCTCATCTAGGAATAGGGTGCAGGGCGCCAACGTACGGGCGGCCAGGAACAGGTCCCGCACCGCCGCCTCCGTCCCGCCAAAGTACTTGGAGAACAAAGACGGGCTGTCATCGGAAGCTGAAAGCACTGGCTTACCCCTTGACGTGGAGGAAGTGGTGGCCCAAGTGGCGGTGAGTGTGGTTGGCGACGGCCTGGGCCAGCCGGGTCTTGCCACAGCCGGAGGGCCCCACCAGCAGGAGCCCGGAGGGCCGCTTGAGGCCAAGGCGGTGGGCTTTGTTGCCCCCCTCCAGGCCGAGGAGCATCAAAATCTGCTGGAGGCGGGCTTTCGTATTCGCGTACCCGCCAACCTGGTCGAAGGTGACGTTGGGGAGGGCAGCAACCACCCCCGGCTTACGCCGGCGGGCCGTCTCCTCGAGGGCCCGCTGGGCGGCCCCATCCCCCACCTCCCCATCAAGCGAGAGGCCAGCCATGCGCGCGTCGATGCCATTGGGGGCGCACCGGTGAAACGAGAGGGTTGTGTTGGCCAAATATTTCAAATCCGCTGGGGTATAAGTGTGGGTCGAGTGGGTAAGCATGTGTAAAGCGGTCGGTTTGATGGGATGGTCCAGGAACCCCTTTAGAAGCTGTTCGCGCTGATCGCGGCCGGGGGGCTCCAACCGAACGCAGTGCAGATGGCTGAGGGCGGAAGCCTTGGGAGGCGGGTCTGAGCTCCCCGCCAACCGGTAGACGTTCGGGTGGTGGGAGGATAGGAATCGGGTTACGGCCGCAAGCAGGTGAACTGAATGGTCGGTGCCATCCGATCCAAAGCACAGGTGGAGGCCGTGGATGATGACCAGATGGGCAGAATGCACCCCGCCACCCAACATCGTGGGAAGATCGAAGGCGGCCAATAGGTAGCTCGAGGCATCCTCAAGCTTCCGCGCCTCGAGAAGCACGCGGCCAACGTGAATCTCCACCACCCCCACCCGGTCGCCGCGCGAGTACCGGAAGACGTCGCCAACCGCCCTACAACCTCAGCTAAAACTTTAGGTGGTTTACTTTAGGAAGGTGGACTTGCCGATCCCGGGCGGCCCAAGGATAAGCGTCGCGTCGTGCGAGAAGGGGCCCACGGGTTCGGCGTCTTGGCGCAACGCCCAATCGATCAGTTTGACCAGTTCGCGTAGTTGTGCCGTGTGGATAGTCCCCGTTAACTCCCCCCCAAACCGATACCGGTTAAGCTCCCAACCGTCGTAGCTGTGGTGGTTGAGGGAGAAGGTTACGGAGGTCGATGGGCCGGTTCGAAAGTAGCCACCGGCGGTACCGGAAGGTAAGCCGATCTGAAACAGGTACGCCTGCCCGATAAGCGTTACCGGTACCAGGCTGCCCCCCCGAAACTAGACTTTAGCCAAATACCCGGGTAAAGGTTTACCGGTTGGTGCCGTAAGGAATTTAAAGCCAGCAAGTTCAGATTTGACCCCTCGAGGTTAAATATCTCCGGTTGCAATCTGGGGAAGTTTGGGGCGAGCTGGATGGGGAGCAGGTGTACCTTGTTGGCGATCGGAAGCTGGTCTATTGATGATAAAATTGTATATATTTTTTATTACCTATCGGCCCAGCCAAGACCGTCACCTTAGGCCCCACCCAACCGGACCCCTCCCCACTCGACCCAAACCGGTCGATCAGGGGTTTGGACCAGGCCGGTAGATAGATTGGTAACGAGCGCCTCTCCATTCTACCAAGCCCACCCGCCACCATTGAAAAGTCAACCGATAACTCCATAACCAAATTGAGGTTTATGGGTTGGGTTGCGTGTCGCAACCGGATATCCGGACCCGTTACCCCAAGTTTCGTATCCAGGTCGGGATGGGCGATGGAGATAAAAGCTCTAGGGTCCAACCCATCACCGTCCCCCAATTTATCACCCAACTTCAGATGGTAACCGCCAGCTATGTTATTTCGGGTAAATTGGGCTAGCGGGTGGTATAAGCTGACCCGAGCGGCTTGGGGGCGGTGGTTTCAACCATGCCCTGGTCATAGAATTGGAAGGGGGTGGGCGGTACATCTAAACCTTCAAAGTCTAATTGGGAACCCATGTTTAACTTTGGCCTTGAAACTGGTCCGGTTTGAAACCGAAACGTGGGCCACCTTTAAAGGGAGGGAGCGTTGGAATCGTTAAGCTGAACTGAGGTGAGATGATGGTGAGACGGGCCAGCAAATTTTTAACCCCGTTCCCCAACTAATTTAACCGTTTGGGGGGTCTAAATTTTAATCGATAATCTCCCCTTCGATAAGTAAATTAATCCCCCTACCCCAAAACTTTTTGATCGAATTCGAATAATTTAAAAAACTTTTTAATCGAATTCGAATCGTCTAATGAGTAACAAGTTAGGTGGAGGGGCGACCCAATTAATAAGCTTAAGCGGGTTAGATTGGAGACGCTAGTGAAGGCTATATAATTTTATCCAAACGAAAATATCCAAAGCTAAATATTCTAATCCACGAAGATTCCGAAAGGTGGTTCATACAACCTTTAGGGGTCCATGGAATCGAAGGGATCCATGCCAAATAAAATCAAATCTTTAAGGGGTCCGTAGATACCAATTTGGGAATCCCAAACTTTGAGCTGGACATAAATAATCTCATATCAACCCAATCAGGTTCACCCATCTGATTAAAATTAATATGTTTTTATATTAGAAAAGTTAGATTTAAGTAAATAATTTGATAATCAAAAATTATTTTGCATCTTATTTTTATATCCCCATCTACCATTCAAGGTATCCAAGTTAAATTATTAACCTTGCTACTAAACAGTTGTATAGTTATTCAGTTTTGGGTCCATCAGCAAACCCAACCGATGAGAAGGGGCCCATCAACTGAACAAGTTTAAGAACCACAGCTCTTATTGAATCGCTGGGCCAATCCCCAAAATTTAGATTCTGATGCAGACCATTCAATTTAAAGTTTACCCACTTACTAGACCCACCCAAGTTAATTAAGCTAAACAGGAGGTTCGGATAGGGCCTCCCCTGAAGTTATTTTATATGATATTCCTTTTACCACTAAAATCTGGTTTATGATCAAATTTAACCTTTTCAAGGTAAGTTGACCTTTGTGAAAATAGTCCCTGCCAGTTTGGGATGGGAGAGAAAGTTTAAGGATTGTAAAAAAACCCCAAGTGCTGGAGGTAAAACCTTCCTGCTCATTATATGATAGTCTAGGATTAAACCATCTAACTTTAATGATTTTCTTGGCTGGACAGAGGCATGGTGTTGGGATTTTTACCCATATTCCCAGCCTGCTAGATTACCTGGTATTGATAGGGGAAATTCCCTAAAGGCAAAGTGAATCAGAAATTGGTTGGCTCAAGTTTTGGAGGAACTACATTTGGGGGATTTTGGGATATTCACCTGGTCATATCTGTTGGGGAACAATCCAGATGAATACTTAAGATCTCATTAGATGGAGTTGCCAACAGAATAGGGGTATCTGATAGTGATTAACTATTAGGTGTACCAATTGGGATTGGTCAGGTTTCATCACCAACTAATTGGGAATGAATAGTAAGTTGCAAGGTGAGTGATGCCACCTGCAACTAGTAAATTGATTGGTTGGTGAGTGACCTGCTACAATAGGTAATAAGCCCCATTACCTAAGCAGGTCACTAGCTGATTATGGTTGGTTCACTTGGATTAAGAGGAAAGTGTTAGGGACATATTTTCTGACTCTTTCCATTTGAGGTCTTTAGGATATCCAATGACAGAATCCTAGCCAGGATAGGGAAGACCATTGCTGCTGAGATGAAGATGGGTGATTCAATGGCAACAGCTACTATTTCATCAAAGAGGTGTCAACTGAGGGTTAGACAGCTAAATTCCCTACTATATATATTCCCTAGGATTTACTATAATAAAAATATTATCTACAAAAACAGTACTTTACAGAGTTTACAGTATTATTATCAATTCAGTGTATAGTTAGACTATCAGCTTCTATTATGTGTTCTGTCTCAAGGATATTATTGCAGAGGGCAACAATTGGAAGACTCTCAGAGAGAAGAGTAAAAATCCTAGTGGGGATCTAGAGAAGAAGGAGTTACAATCAGGGATAGCTGCTGACTGTATTTTGGGCCAAAAGAGACTGTAACTGGGGTATCTCAGTGAAGATTGGGTGGATAAAAGTGTAGGGAATGAATCCCTACAAGTACAACTTCACAAGTATTTAATAAGGAATACTGGCCAAGCATTGGGCAAAAATATATTTTATACCCAACTATGGATAATAGTCTCCATACTATTATCAATTAATAATTTATTCTATACAACATGACAAAGTGCATGAGGAAACTGAACCTGTTCAGTAAAAAAGGTTACTGGATTGCTTGTCAATAACAACCAGAGTAAAAGAGTAAATTTTTACAAGTTGGTGCTCACTACAGGGATAGTTGAGTGAATAATCTATAATAATATTGTACAAAGAAGAGCTACACAAACTGTGGACCAAGATAGCCACTGTAAACCAGAATACCTTAAACTCAGTGGATCATCAGAAGTTTGTGGCCTTAGAAGAATGAGTTTCCAAGGTGGAGGAAGGAGTAGAGAATGTAGCCAGCTTCAGGAACAAGTTACTTGGCAAAGTAAACTCGTTGAAAAAGAAAGAAGGGGACCTCATTCAAGAGGTCTTATACCTGAAAATGGAGTGAGAAGCAGATTGCATTCATTTAAGAAATTTCAGAGCAGCTATCATAAGATTAATCAAACAAGTGGAGGACCTTATAAAGCTCACAGATGTTTTTGTGAGCCCAATATGGTGAGTGATGCTGAAGGAAAAAGTCCTCATATGATGCTTGAGAAGATGAATACCCCTAAGGAATATGCTACCAGCTTTTGCTGCCATTTTGGAGATGACGCCTGAAGTCACTCCTCAAGTTAGCTGAGTAGATGAACCAAGAGAATCAGCCAGAAATAACGTGGAGGAATGTAGGGCAATGCCAAAGTTGCCAACATTCCATTGTGATAATGCCCCAGCATTTTTCCAATTTTTTGACATGACCATGAATGGCTATGGAGATTATCAAAAGGCATTGATGGTCATAAATTGCCTAGACTCTGACTGTCAAAACTTAATGTTATCTCACCTGGAGGGGGACTGCTGGTCATATGCTGAGGCAAAGGCAGCCATCATGAAGGAGTTTAGGAGTCTGATATGCATGTCAAAATGCAAGCAGGAATTAATGGGAATCCAGTTCCACAAAGATGAGTCTCTTGCTAGCTTTGCAGATCAATTTTACCAGGAGTCACAGATCCTGGCTGGAGAAAAAGTATTGGATGACTTTGATGCTAGAATCGCCTTGCAAGTGGCCCTTCAGCCCTATCACAATTTGCATTGCATGATGTCTTCTATGTTTATGATGGAAATGACTACCTCACAAATGGCAGATAACCTGAAGATTTTGGGAGTGACATTTGATGCCCCAAATAGAAGCTTCAAGTTCAATTTGGTACAAAATCTGAATCCTATGAAGGGAAATGAAGGAGCTAAGGAGGCTACCAAAAGAACCATGCCAGGGAATAAGCCCAAAGAATCTAGACGGTTAAACAAGAAGGAGAAGGTCTGCTATCAGTGTGGCGGGAAAGAACATTTTACCGTACACTTTAAAAAGACAAATGATCAGATTAATGTGGTCTAGGTCAAGGAGTCAGCAGCCACCAAGGATTTGGGAAAAGGGCTCACAGCCTAGACAAGGAACAGTCTAGAGCTGCGGAGAAACCTGTTACTCCCAACATTATGAATGAAGAAATTGATATCAGTGATCTGTTCATAGACAACAAGCAGGATCAGCAGTATCAAGTGGTCAAGATGGATGTAAATGCCATAACCAAAGCTGGGGTGAAGAGAATCGACCCTAAGATAATCAAGGAAGTTGCCCAACTGTATGCCCAACAACTGGTGGACAAGATTCGAACTGCCAAGAATCCTGAAGAGTTATCTGACATTTGTTTAGATGAGGCTAATATGTCTAACCCCTCAGCATGATAAAGGAATCATTTCCTGATTTATTGGCGCAAATTATTCATACCCTAGATTCAGCTAATAATGCCGCCATTCACTCAGTAAACACTATATTACAATACTCTGAGTGTAAATATATAGACATAAAAGTGAATTGAGTGATGGTGAGGGCAATTGTTGAAAGTGGAGTGCCCATCAATATTGTCTTGACCAAGCTGGTAAAGAGGATGAAGATCTCACCAGACTTGAAACACAAGAGAGAATATGGGAAAGCTGGGACAAACACCACCATTTCCTGTGAAGCGTATAGTGCGTTGCCACTACAATTTGGGTCATTGGTGGTATCTGCGCCAGCCATAGTTTTGGTGAATCAAAACTATGACATTCTGATCAGAATGGAGTTTTTTATGGAAATATGGAGGTAAATGTAACTTTGAGGATAATATGTTGACCATCTTGGATCAGACGTTACCATTGGTATATCAGAAGGACAGTGAAGCTCTGTTGAATTGGAGAAACAACTTTATCAATCTGAAATACAATGATGGCATTGTCCCAATTTAATACCAATTAGTTGGTAGGAAGTGATGTGAAATGCCAGCGGAAATCCTAGAAAACTGAGGAATTCCATTAAGGATCAAGAATGAGAGGACCATACCAGCCATATCACTGATGATAGTCAACACAGGGTTGATATTGGAGATTCCTGAGCTGTTGTATGGGGAAGTCGGAAGCCCCTGGAAGAAGTCCAGAGTGGAGCCATGGGTGGTTCCTGTGATAATAATGCCGGGCCATGGAGAAATTTGAGTTTTGGTGAATTTGAGTGAAAAACTGATGATGATCAAGAGGAATCAGATCATCGCATTTATTCATATGATCCTGATGGCCAAATTGAGAAGGTTCCACGATTTTGGATCTCTCAATGAAATGGGATTACTGGCTGGGGTAGCTGAAAGTATCAACCTATTGGTTGATCAATAGCAGCTCGCTGATCTGTTAGAAGGCCAGTAAGAGGAGGTGCTCAAACTATTCAAAAATATCAGGAAGTGTTTTCTCAGGACAACCACAATTTGGGATGTGCACAAGATGTAATCCACAAGGTCAACACTGGGGAAAATTTACCTATAAGGATGAGACTGATCCAATGATTGAAAGCCACCAAATAGGTAGTGGAGGATGAAATTAGCAAACTAGTGAAGCATGGGCTTTTAGTTTTGTCAAGTCCCTGGGCGAGTCCAATTCTGATTGTGAAGAAGAAGGATGGATCCAAATAGGTGGTGATTGACTACTGAAGGCTGAATAAAATTACAAAGAAGGATTTTTATCCCCTACCGAGGATTGAGGATGTGCTAGATTGTTTAGGAGAAGCAAAGTATTTCTCCGCAATGGATCTGATCTCAGTATATTGGCAGATCAACTTGCCAAAAGAAGACCAGGAAAAATGCGCAATTATTACTGCGCAGGGGCTATACCAACTGATGAGAATGCCCCAGGGTCTATGAAATGCGCCTGCAACATTTCAGAGGGCCATGGATGCAATATTAAGTGACTTAAATTTGTCATGCATCCTGGTATATCTGGACAATATAAAAGTGTTCAGTAGGACGTTTACTGATCACCTCCACCACTTGGAAGAAGTATTTAAGTGACTGTCTGCAGCTAACCTAAAATCAAGCCAAGGAAGTGCCACTTCTTTAAGAAAGAGTTGGAATACCTGCGATTCATAATCAACCTAAGTGGATTGCAGCTGCAACCCCAGAAGATAGCAGCTATATAACGGATGGCTGTGCCAAATAGTGTCCAAGACATCCAAGTGTTCCTTGGGATGGTCAGAGACTATAGGAGATTTATTCAGAACTTCGCCCAAATAGCTGAGCCATTATTCCATTTATTGAAGGATCCTAAAAAAGGTTCATATGGAATGAAGAGGCCCAGGACTCCTTTGATGAGTTACACCAGTATTTGATAGACTCGCCAATTCTGAAATATCTGAATTTTGATCAGGAGTATATTATATAAACCAATGCTTCATTGATGGCAATCAGTGACATACTAAGCAAATTAGACAAACTTGGGGATGAACATCCGGTGGCATATGTAAGCTGGACACTCTCAGCCACTGAGAGGAACTACACTGTGAATGAGCATGAATGCCTTGCAGTCATTTATGCATGTAAGCAGTTTTGGGTGTACATCCACAGAATGCACTTTAAGGTGGTAACAGACCATTCTTTGCTGCATTGGATGCACAATCTAAGAGAGATGGAAGGATGACTGGACCAATAGGCACTTAAGCTTCAGGCTTATGATTATGAGATTATCCACTGAGTGGGGGCTTCTCACCAGAATGCAGATTTCTTATTGCAATTATCAATGGTCCAGATGGTATATCTGCATGCGGATGAGCTATTCCAGAGAATGGTCAAAGGAAAATTGGGGACAAGCCCCAAGAAATCCAAGGTGTGCTTGAAAAAGTGATGGAAAACACTGAGACTATGGATGGACAAGTAAACAAGATGATCAACGGGAAGCGGTTATTATTCCCAAAACTGTCAGAATGAGCAGCAATAGTAAAAGCATCTCACAAGGTTGTCAGGCATGGTGGCCTGAGGAAAACAACTGACCATATTCTCCAGTACTACTGGGAGTCAATCAACTACAATGTCACAGATTATCTAGCTTGTTGTGTGGAGTACCAGCTGCACAAACCACATAAGAATACAACTGGATACCAACTGGTCCACCCTGGATTTTCCTGGCACATGGTGTCCATTGACGTGATGGGACTGCTGACAATGAGCACAGGAGGAGTCAAGTACATTATAGTTGCTATTGACCATCTGACGAGATTGGTTGAGATGAAGGCCCTAACCAGAGTTGATACTACCAGTACCGTGAGGTTCATTCTGGATCAAGTGGTATACTGGCATGGATGTCTGCAGGTCCTACTTAGTGACAATGGGACCAACTTCACATCTCATGTGATCTCAAGGTTAAATGAGATAATGGGGATCTGAGGAGTCATGTCAGTACCTTACTGGCTGGAGACGAATGGACTGGTAGAACGGGTCAATGGAACGCTGGCCATGACGCAGAGGAAGCTAGTTGCAGGGAGAACTTCCACGTGGGGAACATACCTGAGTTTGGTGACATTTGCCTACAATATTAGTCATTGTACGGTGACAGGGAAGACGCCGTTTTAATTGTTATATGGAAGAAAGGCCGCGTTGCCACCAATTTTATATTTGGTGGTGGAACCTATGTTGGGATGAGTACTGATCAATACCTGAACCAACTGACGAGTATCCTGATTGATATGCAATTGTAAGCATTTGATACAACCTTGAAGAAAAGGATATGAGCAAAATCAATGGATGACAAAAACTGACTGGCCTTAGAAGAATATCGAATAGGGGAAAGAGTTACCTATTGCAATATGCATGGTTTCAAATGAAGAAACAAATTAGATGCATTATGGTCAGGTCCGTTCAAAGTGATCACCAAGATAGTGACTGATGATTACTCCATCAAGAATCTCTTTTTAGAAAGAGTTGTAAATTGAGTCCATGCTAAGTATCTAAAGCGTTGCTTTGATGAAAAAAATAAAAGAGTTCCCAAAGGACTGGTGAACCATTAAGTTGGTCATGTCCTGATGATTAGGTCAAGTCAAAAAAAGGACCTTTGAACCAATCTTGATGGTTAAGTCCAAAAAAGGACCTCTGAAACATGGAAAACTGGCAGGTTTAAGTACTCAGGACCCATTTTGGGGGAAAAAAGATGGACCACTGAATTGAAACAAGGTCAAGTCCTATACTAAAAAAGAAGAATAAAGATAAAAAATTAAAAAGGTCTTAGGAGAAAAAGATTACAAAGTTCATAGAGAAAAATCTGATATATTTTTATAATTTTTGTATTTATTGATTGTCCTCATTATGGGGATGATTCCACCTATGTCGTCTCTTGGGGGAGGGAGGATGGATCATAGTAGGAATGAACATCCCATTGAAATTTGATATGCAATTGGATGTTAGTGAGGGCGAGACCTACATAAAACAACGTTCTTTGAGCGGACGCTAAGCCCTGTGAGAAAGCAACTAGGGGAAGGGAAAATTGAGATGTCAGATGAAGCCAATTTTGAAACCCTGGAGCAGGGAGGAAAGCAACAGTATAAAAAGAGGCAATCAGCAAATAACCCCAAGTAATCCTGATACAGCATCGGAGCCAGAAGATTAGTCCTGAGCGCCTGATAACGGGCTTCATCAAGGACACTGGACATGTGGGCCAGCAACAAAGAAGGGATGTTTGATGGGGGTTGCCAAAGCGTGCCCCCTATCAACGCCATCAGCAGAAGATACCAATGGGAAGCACCAGAGAAGAGATAGTCATGCAGAGAGTGGATTGCATCCTGCAAGTGGAAACTATGGGATTCTAGGAAGCTAAAGCTGAATAAATGGTGGAACCCAGGCGAGGCTGGAAGCTTTGTGGGCCAACTTTGAAGAACTTGGCCAACAAAACAAAGAGCATTAGTGGAAGTATCCTGATCCAGAAGGTTATCAAGATCAGAGGGGTTTAGCACTAGATTCAAAGCCTCAGTGACTTGGGCCCAGAGTTTAGCGTAGGGGAGCTCAAAGTGAATACTGTTACCAATTGAGAGCTCAGAGACCAGAACAGCAGGATTGTAATATTGGCCAAGTTGGAAGAGGAACTCAGGGAGCAGGTCTGACCTGACAAGAAATGAACGATCCAGAGCAACTGACATAATCTCTGGAGCATCTACGATGATGTTTGGAGCATCAGCAAAATGAGCCAAATCCAGGAGAGTTTTGAAGTCCAACTCTGGAATTGATGGCAGAGGAAGAATTGACCAAGAGTTGTTTGGAATGATACCCAGCCTGGTTTCAGAGAGATTAGTTACCATTTCCAGTAATTTGATGGAAGGACTAGCCGCTGGCGCCAGACTAGGCGTATGAGTCCTGGAAGGACCATAAAGGAGGTTCTGCCAAGCATCCTGACTCATCTGCTGGAAGAGACAGAGGTCTGGATCAGACAAACTATTCAGGAGCTGCTGGTAGTGCAACTCAGAATTTGACATATGAGCTGGACAAGAGGGGGGATGTCAGACTTATATAGAAGTTGACATTATGCACTCTATAATCCATTAAGCTCCAATTTCAAAGAAATCAATATCAAAATTAATGAGATAAGCTCTCCAAGGGAAGAATTAGGAATGACTTAAGCCAAGAAGTTATGAGCAAAATAATAAGGGCAAATAAGAATAAGTATTCTTAAATGAGCTTTAAACAAACATTGACAGCAAGAGTCTCCTGTCTAGGATGAGGAGAAAATCAGGAAATCAAGGACGCCAGACCAAGAATCCTGAATATGACAGTGGGTCATATACCCTGATGGGGGGAAACCCGGATCCTGGGACTAATATTGGCATGAGTAAATCAATCAGCCCGTCATGACAGTAGATCGTGGGAACTGCGCTCTGAGAAGGTGGTAGCAAGGAGGAAGAGGAAGAACGCCGTATGCTGAAGGTCGTCCTGAGCAGCGTTGAGTATTGATGAGTGTACTCAGCTTGAACTAATGAAGTATTTGATCAAGTGTCCAAAGCGGTGTTCTCATGCCCTGGTCCTTTTATTGCTGGAAATATAGGCAAGAGGGGGGATGTGTTGGGATTTTTGCCCATATTCCCAGCCTGCTAGATTACCTGGTATTGCTAGGGGATAATTCCCTAAAAACAAAGTGAATCAGAAATTGGTTGTCCCAAGTTTTGGAGGAACTACATTTGGGGGATTTTGGGATATTCGCCTGGTCATATCTGTTGAAGATCAATCCAGATGAATACTTAAGATCTCATTGGGCGGAGTTGCTGATGGAATAGGGGCATCTGATAGTGATTAACTATCAGGTAACCAATTGGGATCAGTCAGGTTTCATCACTGACTGATTGGTAATGAATAGTAAGTTGCGAGGTGAGTGATGCCACCTGCAACTAGTGATCAATTGGTTGGTGAGTGACCTACCATAATGGGTAACAAATCCCATTACCTAAGCAGGTTGCTAGCCAAATATGGTTGGTTTGCTTGGATCAAGAGGAAAACGTTAGGGAAACATTTTATGAATCTTTACGTTTGAGGTCTTGAGGATGTCCAATGATGAAACACTAGCCAGGATGGGGAAGACCATTGCTGCTGAGATGAGGATGGGTGATTCAATGGCAATGGCTGTCATTTCATCAAAAAGGTGTCAACCAAGAGTTAGACAGCCAAATTCCCCACTATATATATTTCCTAGGATTTACTTTAATAAAAACATTATTATCTACACAAACAGTACTTTACAGAGTTTACAGTATTATTATCAATTCGGTGTATAGTTAGACTATTAGCTTCTATTTTGTGTTATGTCTCAAGGATATTTTTGTAGAGGGCAATAATTGGAAGACTCTCAGAGAGAAGAGTAAAGATCCTAGTGGGGATCTAGAGAAGAAGGAGTTACAATCAGGGATAGCTGCCAACTGTATGTTGGGCCAAAAGAGACTGTAACTGGGGCATCTCAGTGAAGATTGGGTGGATAAAAGCATAGGGAATGAATCCCTACAGGTACGACTTAACAAGTTTTTAATTGGGAATACTGGCCAAGCGTTGGGCCGAAATATAATTTATACTCAACTACAGATAATAGTCTCCATACTAGTATCAATTAATAATTCATTCTATATAACGTGACAAAGTGCACAAGGAAACCAAACCTGTGCAGTAAAAAGGTTACTGGGTTGCTTGCCAATGACAACCAGAGTAAATTTTTACACATGGTATAGGCCTCCATATAAAGTTTTCCCTAAAACCACACAGGTATTTACTTCTGCCACAAAATTTTTTTAATTAAATTGCTAGTGTTGATAGGATATTGTAGGTCTAGGGAATAACCCCTGCAGCTGAATCAGGATATGTTTCTATTTTGGACCATGAAAGAAAAAGCTGATGGCCTTCCCCCTTGTTGCCCTGGGTGATTTAGCCCATGTGGTAGATGAGAGGTGGGTGACAGTGTATCTTTTTAATATCATGCCATTTTCCCCTATGCTTACCACTCATGGGTTGGTACAGAGAATTCAGGATGTGTGAAGAAGTGGCAGCATCCAGGGGCATCTTCCAGAAGGGGTTTGATAGCAATTCTTTCCCTCAAAAAAAGTTTGTCTCTGGAAGTTTGAGTTTCTCTGATGTAGGTAGATTGAGTTCTGCCAAAAGTAAATTGAGTAAAAAGGCTTTGGATTGGTAATTCCCATCTACCAGGGATCTTTGTTACTGGTGATTGTGAGTCCATCCCTAATAGGTACATGCGCAACAAAACCCCTTTATGACTCAGTGGGACCAGCCATATTTAGCCTATCTGTGGGCGCACCCAGTTTCCTGCTAGATGAAGTGATGCTGATCCACCAAGCAAAAATGTATCAGGAGGGGAAAGTTAGCAGCAAAGTTTGAGCATAAGTCAGCTGGCCAGGCTGGGATAAATCCTGCATCATAGAATTACTGAATGCCAATTCAGCACAATCAAAATTGAAAATTGTTTCTGGAAATGAATGCAATCATTTAGGCCCCAGATTTATTTTGTGAGCTTATGAGGCAGCTGCCCCCAACAGATTCCCCTGCCACTCACTTTCTTCCTCTATTTTCTACCCTTTAAAAATTCCATTAAAAACTAATTCCCAAAAAATTTCTTAAATTTTCTGTGGATTTTAGCAGTCCACTAGACATCTTGCAACTATGTCTGCCAATTTTAGGGGTTGTTGGCTGGTGCTCAGGGGATGCCTTCCTGTAATCTCATCTGTCAATATGGATGGCTATTTTAAAGGTATTCTGGCTGTGGTTCTGTGTGTTCACTCACCTGGAGTTCCATCCAGTTTTATTCTTATCAGCACGCTCTATGACAGATACTATTACCACTAGGCTAACACCCCTTCTGATCCAGTCTAACCCAGGATAGTTTGGTTCAATGATGGCTTATTATTTTCCAAAAGTACAGCGCCACTCTAAAGTAAATTATAACTTGAAATGTTTGGGGTTAAGTGAAGCGAAGCCACTCTATCACCGCTTACCACTTTTTTATACTTATTACTTCAATTCTTGACCAATCTCCACCAAACTTTACATGTACATTATGTATATCTGAGGTGCCTTTTTCATTTTTGTGAAGATCGATAGTTTTTAAGTTAAATAATAATTTAATTTTGTGAATTTATAACCCACTAAAATGATAGCGTATTAGATCCAAAGCTACTTATTTAATCTCTACCAAACTTTATATGTACATTCTGTATATATTTATAGATGAATCTAGTAAGCTTGGGTCAAACTTATTTTTCAAAGTTGATCAAAATGTAAGTCCAGGAAAGCACCCCCTGTGCTTAGACTGGGAGGCGTTCCCATTTCCCACTAAGAAAGGTCCAAAGAGGGCAGCTGTCCTCTTCATCACACAGGGTGATCTCAATCATGTGGTAGACAAGCGGTGGGTTACAGCCTACCCCCTGAAGGCATCTCCGCCCATTCCTGTTTTGACAACTGGAGAATTAATGCAATACCAAGGTGGTTTGTGCCAAAGTTGCAGTGGAAAGGGACCAACATGGGAAGAATAAAGTGAGTCCCTTCCAGATGCCAGGTCAAAGTTCTGCCAGATTAATGAAGAAAAATGAAACCTCCCTTTTTGTGGAGAGGTTCAGTGACACTGAATGTCAGAGAATTGCAAATGAACCAAGGAACTCGGGGTGGTTAGGCTGGGTGTCCTGAATGTGTTCTCAACCAATTGGGGCCATCCCTATGTGAAATGTCCCTGGGAGGTCCCCACCACCCATCAAGCAAGACACAGTCACTCAGGCAGGTGCAATTGCAATAAAAACGTGATTTGGGTGCTATAGGCTGAATCAACATCAACTTGGTCTTTCACTGACATGGCCACATCAGTTTAAATAATTTTATTCAAGTTACATAATTCTAGGTCAGAAAATTGAGGCCCTCACACTGTGCACGACATCTTATTCCCTAAGCAATTGAGTATTTAATAAATCATCCCTTACAAATATGATTATCAGTTAATTTATTATCTTATTTTGCAATAAAAATCCCACATTAAATAAGTTTGCTCGCTGGAAATTTTTTCTTGGTATCCTCTGCAGAAACCAGCCTCAAAAATGATTTTTGGGTTGCACAATGACTTGGCTTTTGTGCCCATCATAACAAAAATGCTGCCTACTGTCATAGACTGAACATACCATACCTGGGGCATCCTTATATACTTCCCAATTGCCAAAGCTATTCAACTTAAGGATCTGTCACTCTTATTAGAGGCTTTACCTTCCCGCAGGTGAGATTTTGCAATCTCACCACCTGACCTCTTGCCAACAACCCTACAGTGGAACCCACCCCCATTGACATAGCACACAAGCTTTATGCACCTAGATCTTCTGACTCCACAGTGGCAACAACCTGGCTGTATGGCGGTTTGCTCCTTACCACTATATTGAGTCACCATTTGTTGTTCACCCACCTCCTGTCCCAACTTCAAGTTGTTTGTGCAGTAGTACCTTTGGCATTCTGGCTTACTTTCTAGGTTCTCATGCACCTCAACTGGAAGGCCAGTCTAAATCTCATTTTCTGTTTTCATGATTAAATTGAATGACAATTGGTACCTGTATTTCCACCCTCCCCCTTGAAATGGGTGCCGCAGTGGTTACTATCTACCAAATGAGCTTGAAATCAGTGATTTGTCTCTTGTTGTTTGTTTGGTCAGTAG
The DNA here is from genome assembly GCA_022478985.1 of Massospora cicadina. Classification (NCBI taxonomy): domain Eukaryota; kingdom Fungi; phylum Entomophthoromycota; class Entomophthoromycetes; order Entomophthorales; family Entomophthoraceae; genus Massospora; species Massospora cicadina. The sequence goes on along the minus strand of JAKSZP010007083.1, from coordinate 38,978 downwards.
ACAATTTTGTGGGCAGCTCTTGAGTGGCGTTGGAAGTGTTTTCTCACTACCTAGTCCATCCCAGAAACAACTGTTTTAGTACTAGCCCACCCCTGGGTGGTAGATTCATCTTCTCCATCCATCAAGGTCACTAACCAGGTGCTTGACGCCATCGCTGAGCTGCAGGTGCAGTTCTCTATCACCTCTGAAGGCTCCGCTTCTATTACAGACGCCCAACAGAGTGTGACCCTCTTGGATGACATTAAAGGTGATTATTACTGGTGGTTGTGGAGCCTTTTGCGTGCAGCCATTCAGGCTGGGGACTCAACCCCTTTGATATCACTGGTATCATCAGCATTGAAGGCATTGATGCCAAGTTCTGCTCAATTACTCCAAATGTTTTATATAGGCGCTGAAGCATACAACTTGTCCTCCTTTGTGTATTATTCCACAAGCAAGCCCCCACCCTCAGCTTACCACTGTACATTGTTTAATCAATATTTTGAGCTGCGTTGGATTCAGCATCTGCCAACCATGCCATTTGGGCCACCCCAGTGGAGATGATGGACCAGATGTTTATGGCAGTAACCTCCATCAGAGTGCCACTCCGTTGGATCCCTCATGCAGTGGATAGCCCATTCATTATAGGACTGGTTGAAAAAGAGACAGTTTCTGATCCAAAGGTTGGTAAAGTATCTGCGTTGGCCCCAATGGGTGTGGTGACCCCTAAATTTGACCAAGTAACTTCTGATCCATCTGTCCCCCAGTTGATGGGCGCACATCCTGAGGAGACTGTGAGCCAACCCCTTGGTCTGGATGAATTTCCTCCTGCTAAGCCTGTTCTCCCGCCTGATCTGATTGTTAATTCTACCCTTTCAGTGAAATCATGCACGATTGTCAATAAACAGAACTATGCTTGTTTTCTATTTCCAATGGAAATTTGGATAGGGGCGCACAGGGTATCCTTTGTGGCCCTGGTAGACATAGGTGTGAAGGGTAATTTCATGAGTTTGAAGCTGGCCCAGCAGCTAGAATCGGACTTAAACCTGGGTCCAGTGGTGATGTTCGCATCACCAGCCGTGCAGCCATCCTTTAGGGTGCGGCGTCAAGTGCCTTTCTTAGTCCAACAATTCAGTTTCTGTGACCAGTTTTTGGTGATCCCTAACTTGGTGTTCCCAGTCATTTTGTGTGTGAGATGGTGGCGGCATCAGCAAGTAAAGATCAATTTGGATTTTAACACTTTAATTCACCAATGCCCAGGTGAAAGGTGATTTTACTCCGATCAATACTCTTTACAAAGCCTGGAACCATGGCTCCATCATGACGCTCATCTCCCCTGTGGGCCTTCCAGTCAATTTCTCTCCAGCCTTGATGTCCTACCAAGATATTTTTTGATTTTGACAAGGCAAACTGTCTTCTGCCACACACTGAGTTTGACTTGTCTTTTTATATGTTAGTATCTGTGGTTAACATTAATTTCCCGCTGTTTTCTTACAAAGTGGAGGAGAAAGAGAATTTGGATGAATGGTTGGATGATTTGCTCAAAAAAGGATTGGACTTTTAAGGAGATTTACCCAATTGCCTCTCCCATTGTCTTTGAAAAAAGCTGATGGGAGGCTACACCCCTGCGTGGACTATGGGCACTTGAATAATTTCATGGTGCATAACCCATACTCCCTTCCTCTGTAGCAAGCCATCAGCCAAGCATTTGCAAAATCTTGGGTGTTTTCTAAGCTCAACCTTGTAAATGCCTTTAACCAAATTCAAGTGGCTGAAAGACAGGAATGGATGACTTCTTTTTGGACAAGGAGAGGCATGTTTCAGTTTTGGGTAATGCCTTTTGGGCTGAAGAATGCCCCTGTAATGTTTCAGCAGATGATTGATAGTGAGCTGGGTGACCTCATATTCACCTGTTTGGTGGTATACATTGACAATATTCTAATTTATTCCCCCACCTGCAATCTGCACAAGAAGGATCTGGAGGCAGTGCTGGACACTCTGCACAAGGAGGTTCTTTTTGTTAAGCCATTCAAGTGCAAATTATATTGGGAGAAAATTATTTCCCTGGGTAACTTAGTTTTGAAAGATGGATATGCTATACCTCTCTGCAAACTCATATCCTTATGTGAGTGGCCCTACCCCGCGATCCAGAAACAGTTGAGGAGATTTATGGATACCATAATCTTCCTTAAAAAAGTTCCTCTGCACTCTTGCAGCTGGTCGCGCCACTGCACCCCCTTATGGGTGGAAATTCCTTTCCTCTGGACTCCTGAATGCCAACAGGCGTTTGAATCAATTAAAGAGGTGTTCATATTTCCCCCATCCTTAAACATGCATACCCCACTTAACCATATATTAAAGGATGCAATACATCTTCCACTGTGGTGGAGGCTGTTCTGCTCCAAAAGCACGATGGTTTGAAACACCCAGTTGCTATATTCCCCATAAGTTTACTTCTATTGAGCAGTCCTGAGCCATCTATGACAAAGAATTGGCCGTTATGGCATGGGCCCTAACTCACTGTTGGTACTTTTTGCAGGGTGCTCAACGTGAGGTAACTGTATTAATGGATCACCAAGCTCTCCTGTACTTTTGCAAGCGCAGAAGTTAGAGCACCAACAAAATCAGACATATCATGACTTATGAAGCTTCAATTTCAAGTATGAGTTTGATAAGGGAATGTTGAATGTGATCTCAACTTTCTAAGTCATAAATTAGTGCTCTGTCTGGTGGAGGAAGATGAAAGAGACTTTATAACAGTAATATCAACGGCCCAAATTCTAGCTATTTCTCCTCCTGCAATTTGGTGATAGATTTGAGTTCAGATATGCCCATGGTTTGAGGGTTCTAGAAGACCAAACAGCTTGTGCGGAAGGGTTGGGGCTGTTGGAGCAGTTAGCACTCCTAACGCATAAACAATTGCTCTATTCCTTGGCTGAGGAGCTTATCCAATTTAGGTTGCGCTTGTGAATACTGCCCCACCATCATGACAAAATCAATTAGGTTTACCAAAGCCCCACTGCAGGGGGGCCTGGGTAATAATAAGTGTCTTGACCTAATCAGGTAGACTTACAACTGTCTGGACTGTCAAAGGATATTCTGGAATGTAAAAAATTGTATGACATATGCGCAGGCCAAGTTGGATAGATCAGGCAAGGATGGCCTTCTTCACCCCCTGCAGAGGTTGAGGGGCCATGGACTTCCGTGCCTGTAGACTTCATTGTTAAGCTACCAAGCTTTGATGGGTTTATGGCCATTATGGTAGTCATAGATTGCTTCACCAAAATTTGCCTTCTTCATACCCTGTTCCTCAGCCATTACCTCCAAGGAGATAGCCAGACTGTCTATGAGACATGTGTTATCCCTGTCTGGGTTGCCATAGGAAATCATCAGCGACCTTGGCGCTAAATTTATGGTTCAATTTTGGAACAAGCTTTTTGTAAATTTTGAAGATTATGCTGTGTTGTTTGACTGCATAACATCCCCATTCAGATGGCCAAACTAAGCAAGTAAATCAAATTTTGGAGCAATATATCCGGTGTCATGCTGCAACCACTCAGAATACTTGGGCGGACAATCTCCCACTCACTCAGTTTGCGTATAACAATGGAACCCAGCCAATCTACAGGCTTCTCCCTCTCTGAGGCCACTTTAGGTTATAACCCTTCATTTTTGGTAGGACCATGTCTTAATACGGAGGTGCCAGCCACAGCTGACCATGCACAGCAGATCTGCACCACCCAGTCCTTGTTTGGTGAACACCTACCCAAGGCTATTAGTGATTAAAGACGGTTTACCAACTGGAAGAGCCTTCTGGCACACAATATTAAGGTAGGGTCTCATGTTATGTTGGACATGTGCCACCTACAAATGCAGGTGCCCTCTTGCAAATTTGCAAGAAAACGTTCCAGGCTTCATTTGGTAAAAGAGGACCTGGGAAATGTGCGTTCCGCTTGAAGTTGCCAGCTGATTGTAAGCAACACCCTGTATGCCATGTATTGCAGTTGTCACTGTTCAAGGGCTCAATTCTGAAAGAACCCAAACTGATTGTGATTGAGGGGACAGAAGAGGCTGAGGTCAATGCTATCTTGGCTTCCCGTCAATTGTGGCACTTTGTTTAATATTTAGTCACAAGAAAGGTTACCTCTACTATGAGAACAATTGGGTTGGTGCTTAAGACTGCACAAACTGTTCTGAGTTAGTCAAAGCATTCCACGCTGCTCACCCTGAGGCTCCCCCCCAAAGGTCGCAATACTGATAGTGATCAAGCTACCAGAAGCTCATAAGAATGGTGCCCTTACCCAGTTTCCCAGTGGGGGTGCTCCCCCTCTTGGAAAAGAAAAGGATAATGTAAGTCTGTGGAAGCGCCCCCTTTGCTTGACTGGAAGGCATTCCCATTCCCACCAAGAATTGCCCAAAGAGGGCAGTCATCCACTTCATCATACAGGGAAATCTTGCTCATGTGGTAGAAAAGTGGTGGGTTATGGCCTACCCCCTGAAGGCCCCTCCGCCCATTCCCGTTCTGATGTCTGGTGAATTGATCCAACATATCATGGTGGTTTGTGCTGAAGTTGCAGTGGAAAGGGACCAACACGGGAAGTGTCAGGAGTTTATTGAATTCTTCTGTTCCCAAAACTTTATACCCCAAATATTCCACCAATAATATTGGGTGTGGAACTCAATGAATCTAATAATATCAATTCTAACAAGAACAATCAGAATTATTACAATCAGGTGATATTAGAAGATTAAATCGCTCAGCAATTGAAAAGATCTGATAAATTTAAAACTACTTCAAAACCTATAAATATTCAAACCTTTTGACAATAAAAGATAGATCTATTTACAACCTTATATTTACTATCTTTCATATCTTTTTGGAGATTCCATAAAGTATCTTCAAGACTTACCTATCTATTTCAGAAATGCAATTCAAAACTTTGAAAAATGGTGCTCACTACAGGAGGCTCTCTGAGTTACGCTTTTTAAAACGTCAATCACTAGGATGAATTCTATTTTTTGCCTGAAGAGTCTCAAGACCATAAACAAGGAAGTATTTTATGATGGGTCTGTTTCACTAGAACTAAAATCCCAAGGGTACCATCTATGTTGGGATTCTGTGTTAACTTAGAATCATATGATCCCAATTTAAGCTTTATTACACTTTTTCAAATACAGCCTGAGGTTTTAAGAAACATCATTAATCAGATGCTTGATGGGGTTCTATTTCCTGAAATTCATTCTACTCAATCTCAGACTAATGATGTATCCTCTACAATGAGGAATTTATATCAAACTTCTCAAATGCTGGGATTGGTACTGAGCAATATTTACACCAATTTGTACATCCTACTTTATACCACTTATTACAAGTAGTAGGAATGCATCATCAAGGGATGCTTAACTTATTAGCTTTATTATAATCCTTAGATAATTGTGTTTATGAGCTCTTTAAGTCTGCCTCCAAATTTAGTATAGATAATCGTGATGCCATTATTAGTAATCAAAATTTTCTTAATGAAGTGCAACAACAACTTGTTCAGCTTGATCACTGAATATATAGTTTTGTTAAATCACAGACAATGAAGTGAGTCCAGAAATTTTGTTTAAATGAAGGAAAACTTTTTCTCAGATCTCTAACTATAATCAATTTATGGAAGAGGAAATTAAAAATTTGCCTCTTCCAATTAAGCAACTGTACTCTGAAATTAAATTTCAAGTTAGTGAAGTATAAAAAACCTTGGGAACTATGGGTCCTCAGGGGAACAAGGTCCTCCTGGTGTAGGAGGACCTCGTGGGCCACCTGGGGTGAAGGGCCACGTAGACCTCATGGTGCTGATGGGCATCCAGGATCCTTTCAGCAGGCTGACACGCTTTTAAGTATGGTTAAATGATTTCATGAGCAGTTTCATAAAGTTGCCAAGAAGTGTAATTTAACTCCCAATGGGGTACCTATTGATCCTCTGTTATTGCTTCAATACTTATCTGACAAATTAAAAAATTTGGGTAAATGGGCAAAGGATATTGACATCCTGTAACAGGCCAGTGAATCTAAAGGGGATATGCTTCAAATTAAGATTGAAACTTTGAAACTTAAATATTATGCACAGCAGGAGCAAATATTCTAGTTATCTTGCATATAGGACAAAAAAGTGGGGCATAATGATCTAAATTGTTGGGTTAATGAAATTCATACCAAGGAAGCTGGTTCCTATCTTCAATATTCTTCCCAAGCTTCTTACTCTAACTCAAATGTATCCACTCCATCAGAACAATCTGGAGTGCATAATTTAACAGACAATGCTCCTATGAGTTTTAAACCTGTATTAAAAATAAGTACTCTCCTGGGGAAGTCAGTATTATCTCCTTCCTCTATTTATATGAGAAGGCTCTGAGTGAGGCCACAGACCACCAATAAATGAATTATTTACCAAATTGTCTTATTCAATTAGCCCAAGATATTGTGGTACCTCATTTGATGACTTTTTTTTGGTCTCAGGTTAAGAGAGCATTGATAAAAGAATTTGGGAGTAAACAAACCTTATACTCTCAGAAACAGGCTTTTATGGGCATACAGCCTCATCACAAATGAAACTATCAAAGAATTTGCTCATCAATTTTATCAGGAGGCTCAGACTTTGGTAGCATGTGGCCGGTTATATTTAGATGATGTTATTACTGCTGTTATGTCTGCTTTTACTTCTAGGACTCAGATACAAGTCTCCTTATTAGCATAAAAAAGAACTTCAGAAGTATCTTAGAATTAAAAGAGGCCTTGTTGGAATTGCCTCCTCAATCTAAAGAAAAACCCCAAATCTACAAATCTCCAAGACCCAGTCATCCTAAAGTATATGCAGTGCCTGAAAATGCTAGAGCTATTCAGTGTAATTATTGTTACCAACACTTTCATACAGAAGACCATTGTTATAAAATAGGAAGCTGATGAAAAGAAGAAAAAGACAAAACCAATAAGATTTACCATTTTGATAATGATATGAGTATGCATCAGGAACAACAAAACCCTTTATAGTTAAATAAAAATAAACATTCTTTCTATTCCTTGCCCTCCTTGTTAGCTTTACCCTCTCATCTTGGAAGTATAATTACCCATATTGATTTTCAAGTGAATCAATATATGCTAAAGCTGTTATTGACACTGTATCTCCTGTGAGTGTAGTCTCATCAAAATTGATCAAGTGGATTAGATTAATGCCCAATATTTCACATTATGAAGAATCTGGCACTTCAGGACCTCAGAGTACTTGATCAATGAGAGCTTTTTTGTCACTCTCGTTTAAATTGGGAAGTTAAATTTTATGATACCTGAAATCATCCTTGATAACTTGAGTTATGACCTTCTCTTGGGGTTTCAATTTTTGTGGAAATTCAATGGAATTTTAATTACCCCGACTCTTCTCTATCCCTTTTGGGGTATAGGGTTCCATTGCTTTTATCTGAAAATGCCCATATTCAACATACTAGACGTCAGTTATGTCTGTTAGAGGGATCAAAGAGGTCCTATTCCATTCAGTATCATGTTGAAGGTCTCAAGTAAAATTCTTCCCTAAGACGGCTGACATAGAATAAGGAATGCCTACCTTCTCCCCTGAGATTGTGATTAATCTGACAAGATCTCAGGTTATTTTCAATACAGTTTTACATGTTTCTATTCCCAAGGGCCATTTATTACAAGTCCAAAGTATTTCAAACCCTTCTACTAAAGAGATCTTGCCTTGTCCTGGGGTATTGGATTATGCATATTGTGGATTGTTACCTGTTTTATTGACAAAACTTACAAATGGCCCAAAAAGGTAGATAAAAAATCTAATAGCTTATGTCAAATTATTGTTCCTATCTTAAATTTGTGACATTATAACATTTGGAAGTCTACAAGACTTTGGGATGGAAACCAATCAAGAAATTCTTAATTTGGGTCTTACAATAGGGAAACACCTTACTAAAGAAAAGGAGAAACTTTACTCCAATTATTGGAAGAATACTCTAACATGTTTGCCAAGCATACTTATGATTTTGGTAAAATGAAGTGAGTAATGCATACCGTTGAAACTGGATATCACCCTCCTATTTGTTCCAAACCCTATCTTAAGTTGAAAATGGAGGAAGAACAGGTTACCAAAGAATTACATCAACTATTGGAGGCTGGATTATTAAAACCCTCCAATAGTCCTTGGGCCTTACCTCTATTATTGGTAAAAAAGAAGGATAGCTCACATTAAGTGGTTATGGATTATCGCAGGTTAAACGCAATTACTCATTAAGATAGTTACCCTATACCAAGTATTGATAATTACATCTGGTTGTTAGATGACTCAACCTATTTTTTGGCAATGGAATTAGACAGCGAGTACTGGCAAATCAAATTAGCACTAGAAGACTGAGCTAAATGTGCCCTTATATCTAGTGAGGGCTTATTTGAACAAACTTTATGCCACAAGGGTTGAGCAATTCACCAGCAACATTTTAAAGGGCCATGGATGGTATGTTATGGGATTTAAAGCTGGTTTGTGTTCTTGTATATTTGGATGATATTATCATGTTTTCAAAAACATTTATTGAGCATCTGGATCATTTAAAGAAAGTTTTTAGAATTTGTAATTCTTCACTAGATCTTAAACCCTCCAAATGTTACATTTTTCATAATGAAATGGAGTTCTTAGGTCACCAGGTTTTTGCTAAAGGAATTCAACTACTTTTGGATAAAATCCAAGCTATTAAATGAATGACACCTCTGACCTCCTTGCATGACATACAAGTCTTCCTCGATATGATTTGGATACTATTATCAATTCATGCCCAAGTTTTCTGATATAGCAGAGCCCTTATTCCATTTATTACAAAAAGGTGTGCCATTTAAGTGGAGCTCAGCTCAGGAACAGTATTTTAATTCTCTTCAAACTGCCCTAACTAAGGCGCCTGTTTTGATCCATCCTCAATTTGATAAGCCTTTTATTCTGCATAATGATGTAAGTAATGTAGCTATTGGAGCTATTCTATCCTAGTATGATGAAGAGCAGATCAACCATCCTGTAGCATTTTACATCAAAACATTATCCAAGGCTAAGCAAAATTACAGCATAACTGAGTGTATGTGTTTATCTGTAATTTTAGCAAATAAATACTTCTGACCCTTCCTATATGGCAACCATTTTACTGTTGTTACCAACCATTCTTATTTAAGATGGTTGCAAAATATAAAGGATCCTAATGGGAGACTAGCACGTTGGGCCCTAAGACTGCAAAATTACAATTTTAATTGTACATTGCTTGAGTACTCAACATCAAAATGCTGATGGCCTATCTCAATTGCCTATACTGACCTTGGATTCTGGAAAAGAGGAAGATTAATCTAAATGGATTGCCTGAGTTGTGGGATTGAGAATCTGAGAAAGATTGTGCCTTCCTAAAACTATTACTAAAGATACCATGATCTGGGAAGGATCTTTGTATAAGAAGGTCAATTTCAAGTGGCTACCCTTTTTGCAACCAAATTCAAGATACCACGTTATCATGGAAGGACATAAACAAGTAAGTCATAGTGGTTTAAGGAAAAACTTAAGAGTGGTTAAAAACCCAATAGTATTGGAATAATGTCTGAAACCATTAGAGACACTTAACTTATGTCTCATTTGTAAAAGTCATGCTGCAACTAACTCTACTTATTAGCTTCAAGTGATTCCACTTACTAAGGCGTTTAAAGTGGTAAGTATTAATGTTGTAGGACTTTTCCTTGGGGGTGCATGGACATCGGTATATTATCATGGCTGTTGACCATTTAACTAAATGGTTATAAGCCCTATACATTGCTACTTCCTCTGCAAGAACTACTGTGTTATTCCTTTATTGTCATATCATCACCCAACATGGGTGCCCAAAGTACTTATGTCAGACAATGGAACGAACTTTACTTCTCAACTTTTACAAGAGTTGTCAAAGTTATTCAATACCACCCAACAATTTGTTGTTTCTTACCATCCGTCAACTAATGGGGCCATTGAGTGAGTAAATGGAACTTTAGTCTCTATTTTAAGGAAGATGGCCTCAACGGATCCATCTTGGTGGAAATTTTATTTACCTAGTGCTTTGTTTGCTTAAAAAATAACTTATCATCAAATTGTCAAAATATCACCCTTCAAATGTATTTATGGATGAGATACCTAAGTTCCTTCAAGTGTTCATGCAATACTCAAGAAAAGTATACCAGAAAACTCTGATTTAGTTATAAAAATATGGCTGATAAGATTATTCACCTTCAAGCTCAAGCCATGGAATCAATTGAAGTAAATATCAAAAAGGAGACTCAAAAAAGTAACTAACATAGACCTGTTTTGCCTGAATACCAAATAGGAAATTATGTTATGTATTATCACTCTCAACCTGGTGGATGAACCAAGTCGTTGGGATCTAACTGATCTGGTACTTATCAAGTTATATTTCAAAAGGGGTTAGAATATTCATTTGTCCATGTAGATACAGGTATAGTTGAAAATCATATCCAACTTAAATTTTTGAGGATTCATCCTCCTTCATGATCAAATATTGAGGGGGGGAGTGCCAGTAATTTGCTGAATTCTTCCGTTCCTAAAGCTTTTACCCAAATATTCCACTGAGGTTATGGAGGGGGAACTCAATGAATAAAATCTTATCAAGTTCAACTAGAAGGATCACGCTTATCCCTATTAGGTGATATCAGAAGATTTGATTGCTCAGAGATTGAAAGATCTAATAAACCCTGAACTAAATCTGAAAATAAATATCTAATTTTTTGATTATAAAAAATAGGTCTATTTACAACCTTATGTTTACTATCTTTCATACTTTTTAAGGATTCCATAAAGTAACTATAAGGCTTATCTATCTATTTCAGAAGTGCAATTCAAAACTTTGAAGAAAGAATAAAGTGAGTCCCTTCCAGATGCCAGGATTAGTCACAATGGATCAACAAAATAAAACAAACTTCCACTTTTGTGGAGAGGCCTAGTGCCACTGAGTGTCAAAGAATTGCAAACAAATTGGGGAAACTGAGAGCAGTTTATCTGAGTGTACTAAATCCATTTTTAATCAATTGGGACTGTCCCTATGTGGAATGGCCCAGGGAGGTCCCCACCACCCATTGAGCAAGACACAGTCACTCAGGAAGGTGCAATTACAATAAAAAGATGATTTGGGTGCCAGAGGCTGAATTGACATCAACTTGGTCTTCCATTGATATGGCCACATTGGTTTAAATAATTCCACTTAAGTTCCATCATCATTCTAAGTCTGAAATTGAGGCCCCACACCCATAGATGCTATATTATGCCCTAAGTGACCAAGTATTTAAGCAATCATCACCAACAGGTATGGTTGTTGGTTGATTTATTTATCTTATTTTGCATTAAAAAATCCCCCACACTGACTAAATTTGCTTATTGGAAATTTTTCCTTGGTACTGTCATGAAAACGGCAGAAGAAGTTTAGACTGTCCTGTTAGTTGAGATGCATGAGCACCCAATAAGCAATACAGAATGCCAGTGTCAATGCTGCTCATATGACGCTGTATGGAGCCACAAATTAGGAAACAACAACTAATTGGTGTAGAACAAGCGTGAAAAGTAACCTGAAAATGAACCAAATGGAAACGACCCCAGACACTGGGGGTCTTGCTGCAGGGGATTGTATCACTGGGTTGGCTTCTAACGGGTTGATGGTGGGTGGGTTCATTACTATTGTAGAGATAAGGGGGCGGATCCTTGCTTGAAAATGGTGGATATAAGGCCACAAGATCCCAGTATATTGATAGTGGATAGTTTAAATAATGGAATTAAATTGCCAGAAGTTTATCACGCATTGAATCCAGTTGATGATGGTGGGAGTGATGGTAAAAATCAAAACTGGCAATTCCCATCCAGTGTAGGGATCAATAGGCCACCAGGTTAATGCCATTGGGACCTCGGCAAGAAGGATATAAATAAAGTAAAAAAAGTTGGGTTTTAGTGGGAATTTATTGGAAAGGAAAATAAAGAGAATTGACCAACAATTTCCTCAGTGTGATGCAACTGATTAATTAGTGCTTGATTGATGTGGGTCCAAGTAGGGATCAGATCCCTCAAATTCGATCTAACCCAGAGAATTTTTGGGGAAGGGGCAGATAATCTCAATTGAAACTGATACCAAAGGATTTGGTGGCAGGCCAAGTCACTATTGGTTTGACCACAAATGCCTGAACCAAGGCTCAACTGCATAATTGTTGGTTGGCATGACAGCATCTGGGTTAATGAGCAACAAGAATTCCCAGGGCCACCCCACATAGATGTGGTCTTGATTGGTTGGAAATGGGTTCAGGATGCCAACCCACCCATGCCTGGTTGCTGGGGCGTTTGTTTGGTCAAATTAGTTACATTGGATAGGGGTTTTAAATTGTCTGCAATAGTTCCTGGAGATACCATCTGCACATCAGGGATCATCCCTGACAATTTTGAGGGGTGGTTGGTATTGGAATTTCGTGAGAAATTATGATAAGCAGGCGCTATGAAGGCTACAAAATTATTAGTTCTGTGGCTCTATCAAAGATTGACGCAATTGCAACGAAGTTGTTGGTTCCATTGCTATAGTTGTTTCCAATCAAATATAGAATCCTGTATGAAATAGATCAAAATTGGGCTATGCGAGACAAGAATTGAGATATTTTATTAATTAAAACCCAGAGATATTTATAGGGTAAAATTTTATGGTTCTTTGAAAGGATTTCTGTGATTCACCCAAGGTAAGATCTTAACTACCAGTGGACCAATATTGCTGATTATCATTGTTATTAAAATATTTGTGATGGTCAGATCTAATAGAGCTCTTGTTAGATGCAATCGACCTTCTTAGTGAGGGCTTAGCCCCTTCAAATTGCTTGGTAATTTTTTTTTGCTTGATTGTCTCAGATTGTTGAGCTTCTTTTGATAATTTAGCCTCACTCGTCATAGGAGGCCAATAACTCTGAAGGGTGTTTCTTTGGTCAATTGGAGAATTGGAAATATCCTTCATGGATTTTACAATTTCATTAGACTGAAATATCAAATCTCGATCTGGGGTAATTCTGGTCATCTTAGCCATATCTACAACAGTTGGCATCAGCGATTGTACTGCTGGCTGAGTCAAAACTGTCAGAAATTCCAGCCAATAATTTGATACTTGTCCCTTTTAGACTATATGTTTTTCAATTGTCAGGCTTTATTCCCATTGGTTTCAGACCTTTCAACTTCAATTCAGTAATCTCAGCGCAGATTTCCTCAATTTGGCAGACAAGCTCAGATGAGGTGAGTGAGGGTGCTGGGGAAGGAATCTTAAGAGAGAGAGCTGTTACCCAGCGCTCGTCTACCATGTGGACAAGGTCACCCTGGGTGATGAAGGGTACAGCCGCCCTCTTTGGACCTTTTTAATCTGAAAATGGGAAAATCGCCCAATCTACACATAGGGGACGTTCCCTTTGGACTTACAGGTACCCACCACAGAACCCAGCCCCAAAATTGATTTTTTGGTTGTGCAATGTCTGGCCCTTGTGGCCATCATAATAACTATCAAGATTCTGATATAACTGGACAATAATTTTGGGATAGCTAGGGCGAAATTGGAAAGAATCTGCCAAATGTGATATTAGTTACAATTATTCAAGTGCCTCAAGACGAGATGATATTGGGATATAACGGGTTATTATTGGATTGCCTCTAAATAAGGCGATAAGGCGATGTCAACATTTGATGAATACAAATTAAATCGCCTACAATTAGGGTGATAAAGAGATAAAGAATAACAAGCCAAAATCAAGGAGAAGTGGCAGAATAGAATAGTCCAGGCTATGAGTGTGGTATCATCCAAAGCTGCTGTATATAAGCAAGATGGGCAGTTGAGAGAAGTAAGTTGTTTATAGTAGAGAGAGTAGAACAGTGAAAGGTTGCTGTATTTATTAAAAATAAATAAAAAGAGTCGTTGGAGCCATTGATTCTATTTTTTAGTATATTTTCAAGTGTTTCTAAAGAACTGACAATCCCCACATCATCTGTCTGTTGTTCAGTGGCTTTTGACCTGTATGAACAATACAGTGAATCCTAATGATCCATCCAATTTTATATCAGTGATGCTCACTACAGGGGCCCATTGATCAACCACCAAAACTACGAATCTCCAGTTGCCAGTCATGTATTACACAGCTTGTGTTGCTGTGGAATCTTCACGAAACACTGCACCAGCTGGGTATGAGGAACTTAAACTTACCTTAGAAGCAGTGCTCAAAAAACAGACTGAACTTCTTCAAGAACGAAATGCTGTCATGCACCAACTTGATAGCACGTTTAGCCAAATGCAATTTTTAAGACAAAAAAACAAGGAACTCGCCAACTGGTTGGATGATACTACCAAATGGCTGCAGTGCTCAGAGCGGAAATTGAACAGTGCCTCTCAGTCTTCTCAATGGTATGAGGATGAACAACAAGGAGGGGCATCATAAGAGGAAGAATATGATGCTGGTTTGAGCTACTACACCCAGGATGGTGTACTGGATACAAATATGAGTTAAATCCAAATCCCTCAAGTAATGGTGGTGCCACCCACAGCAGAAGGTCACGCTACCCCTAAAGTGGCAGACATCCAACTTCCACTGGTTCAGATTCTCACCAGGAAACTGCTTCTGAATCCTGACCCGTTCCTCAGTATGGCCTAAAAAGCTGTGAACGGGACAAGGAGGTTAACATTGAGAAACTACCTCCGTTTGATCAAAATGAGAATATCCATGGTTTCTTTAATCGGTTTGAATTATCAGAGGAAGGTGCATCTGATAGATGGAAGCTTTACTGTTGATATCCACCCTGGATGTTGGGAGTGCTGATCAAGTCACCTATTACTCCCAAGTAGCTCTGTCACCTATAGGGATGTAAAAGATACTGTGCTTCGCCTTTTTGGGGGTACCTCAAAGATATCACAGTGGAAAGCGGAAGTCTTAATGATTGAACACTGAAACGAGACTCTCCTGGAGTTTTATGATCATTTTACAATGGAAGATCATGTGCTAATTGGGGCAGGGTACTTAGCGGAAGCTTATGTGTGCATCTCCATGACCTCCGTGGTGAAGCCATACTGAGAGCTTCAAAATGTAATTTTGCTGTTTCTGGATGATGACATTCCCCTACTCAAGATTGTACAGTTTTTGCATCGCATATCCCCTAACTTTCAGCTGCCAAATATGGAACAGAAGACTACTGCCTCTACTGTACCCTCCTATTCAGGAGAATACTCTCATCTGACTCACGTTCCACCTAGCAACCCATGACCTTACTATAACTCTGCGCCTCATCCTTGGCTGAGTTATACTCAACAGTTCGATCATCATCTATGGGCTGATCACAAAAACCGTCAGCAACCTAGCTACCGACCAGGACCTAGCTATGCTGAACGTCAGCAATCATCTTACTGACCAGGGACTAGTTACGCTGAATGACCCCAAACTTTCTGACCTGCCCTCTTATGACAATCAAGGACGTGTTTCTTATGGGGTTAGCTGGTATGAATGCAGCCGCCCTGGTCACTTGGAAAAATTCTTCCATAACTTCCATGTGTACTATTTACACCAAGATCAATACTTTCAGGGAAAAGATGAAGCGGATTAGAGATGAGACCCTCTACCTCCGCGATTTCAACCCAAAACATCCCTGAATCAATAGTAGTATATCCCGCAGAAGTCCCTCAGTACAATAACGGAATTTTATACCAGCAGCCAGATGGAGGAGTGAATGTAGTAATGCGAGCTCAAGCCAAGGCCGCAGCAGATGAAGAATCCCAGAACAACTGAAACCATATGCCTGTCAAATGCTTGATCAAGCTTCCTCAGACAAGCTGGATTCTGCTGCAGATGCGCCACCTCTGAAAGGAGTAAACGTCACCCTTCTGGTAGACGCCATTGTCAAAGTATATCCCAAAGTTGGTTAGGGAATAATGAGTGTTGTTGAAAAAAGAGATCCCTTAAATGGTCACATATTAAACAGTCAATATTCTTCTTATATCAGGTGTACACACTGTGATATTTTTGTACCAAAAAATAGAGTTCACACTGTAATATATACTGGTGTTCCAGTCAACATAGTTTCCACTAAATTGATGGCGAAGTTGACGTTGAAACCTGATATGGACCATCAAATGGTGTATGGAACTGCTGGAGCAAAAAGCACCATCTCTGAGGGAGCTTACAGTGCGCTACCACTGCGCTTTTGGTCCATTGTCATCATAGCTTTGGCGATTGTGCTACCAAACAAAAACTATGCCCTGCTAATTGGAACTGCTTTCCTGTGCCATTTCAGGGCTGTCATTAATATGACGGAGGAGACCCTCGTCATTCTGGTACACGGATCCCAATTTACTTCACCTCTAGTGTAGAGCTGAAGGATCAGTGCACATGAGCTATATTAATCTTGCATATAATGATGGGGTGATGCATTTCGCTATCATTGACTAAAAAAAGACTTGGTCCCTTCCCCAGAAGATATATGAATATCAAGGGATACCTCTCCAAGCTGCAGAGTCCAATCTATTCCTTATGGACATCAAGTTTTAGTGAACACCAAGCTAGAGGTGGAGGTGCCTGTTGGGCTATATGAGGAAGCCATTGGGCTCTATCATCAAACATGATTTGAGCCTCATGTGGCTTCAGGGATTATACTTCCAGGCCATGGAGAAATTAAGGTTTTGTTAGCAAACCTCCATAACAAACCAATGCAAATCCGCTGACTTCATTTAGTAGCGTATTTACATTTGACTTCAATAAAAGAGGTCCTTCAGGTTCATGATTTTGGGTAGTTGGACAAATTTGGTCTACCAGTCAAGGCATCGGCTGGTGAAATGATGGTGGTACCACGGGGTAATCTAATAGGGCTATCAGAAGAGCAAAAAGACTAAGCTATAGCTTTATTTCAGAAGTACAAGGAGATTTTTGCTGTCAACGATCATGACTTATGGTGCGCTTGGGGGTAGTTCATCAAGTAGACACAGGAGATCACCCCCTATAAGGTCTCAGCTGATGCATTGATCAAGGGCAGCATAAGACATTGTCACTAATGAAATTGACAAGTTGCTGGAGCAAGGAATGCTCAAACTGTACAAGAGTCTGTGGGTAGCCCATACTGATTGTAAAAAAGAAGGATGGCACCAACTGTGTAGTAATAGACTATCAGAAGCTCAACAGTATTACAAAAAGGACTCATACCCTTTGCCAAGGATTGACGATGCTTTGGATCAGTTAGGGGGAGCCCATTTTTTTCAGCGATGGATCTGATATCAGGTTACTGGAGAATTGAGCTACCCATGGCGGAACAGGAAAAATGCACCATAATCACCTCCAAAGGCCTTTTTCAACCAGCTCAGATGCCTCAAGGGCTGTGTAACGCCCCAGCTACGTATCAGCAAGCTATGGACACTATTCTTGGTGGCCTGAAGCTGTCATGAGTCCTTGTATACCTTGATGATATAAACATTTTCTCTCAAACCTTTTTGGAGCACCTCAATCATTTAGAAGCGGTTGTAGAAATCCAGCTTAGTTAAGCTCGCTTGGTGCTATGCCTCTAGATCCCACAAAGGATTTTAGTAAAATAAAAATAGAAAACTTATAAAAATTGGTTTTTATGATTTTTAATATGAGTGCAGGGGTAAATGAGAAGTAATCCCCTCTGATTTCTGACTATTTAGTATTTATTTTACTTTCAAAAGTTGGAGGAAATTTGGGGAAAAAGTTTGGAATAGCCTCAATAATTCCAATTTGAGTAATATGTGAGAATACCATATCATAACTTGGGAACCCACTTCAGGGTAGTGGAGTGAAAAAAGAGGAATTGTAATTGGCTAGAATGTACCCGTGAGGTAACATCTTTATGAACCTGAGCCAATCACCGCCTGAGAAATTTCTTGCACCTTGGGGGACCCCCACCAAGCCTATAAAAGGGGGGGTCTCCATGTAGGTGCATTAAAGGACTTTGGGGTGGTGTGGGGAGTGCCTTCTGATGGTAGTCCCAAAGTCCATCATGTGGTCATATTACTCTGACCATTCAATTTTTGTTTGGTGCCCATAGGGGTTTCAAACTCATGTTACCTTAATTAATGGGGTTCCACCAAGAATTGGCCAGAGACTTTTGGCCAATTTCTCCAATAGCTGTGTCATTGTTATTATTAAAATCACTTATAACATCCTCAGATAATTGCAAATGGCCGACATTTCCATTTTTTAGATAACTCAACCTAAAACATTCTTCTTGTTCAGATGTGAGGGCAAATGTCTGACATCGCCCCCCTCAATAATGTTGAGGGGAGAGTATGGCCATAGGAAATGGCCATGTACGCAATTAATGGTAATACTGGTAGCTAGCAATTTGATGGACTACTTATTTTACCTCTTGTTAGTGATGGTAAAGGGACTATTCCAAATTGATCCAAGCTTACCACCTCTGGGAAAGATGCGGTCATGATAATACAATACCATATCAGACACTTGGAAAGTAGGTAGAGGGGTTTGAAGATCATTGGCAACCTTCCCTTATTTTGTCACTGTTTTTGCTAAATTGGTCATAGCTTCATATTGGAGTTGAATGATGCGCTGAACCAATCTTCTCTAGAACTTATCGAGTTCCTCAATTCTAAAGGAAAATCCATCTATGACTAAGAGGGCAGGTATGATTGGCTCCTGCCCATACAAAACATGGAATGGGGACATTTTTAATATCTGGTGATAGCTAATCTGGTAAGCCATAAGAGCACTGGGTAGATATTGGTCCCAGTGAAGAGGATCAGAGGATGCCATTTTTCAAATAATGGAAACCAAAGTTTCATTTGATCTCTCCACAGTCCCTAAGTGGAGGGTTTATACGGAGCCAAGAACAGTTTTTGGACTCCCATAGATGTTTTCAGGATTTTGACTACTCTGGAGGTGAAATTCTTACCATTTTAACAGAGTAGTACTTGAGGGCAGCCATGACGTGTGAAAATGTGTTGGTTTATAAAGGTGGCAGTTGCCTTGGCCATTTGGGTAGGGAGAGCTATGGCTTTCACCCACTTGGTGAAATGGTCAATAGCTACTAGGATAAATTTGTTTCCACTAGTAGTCTGTGGAAGGGGACCCACTACATCCAAGATGATGGTATGGAACGGTTTTGAGGGGTAGTAGGTTGATAATGGTATCAAGTCTTGAAACTTGATTGTTTTTTACATGTAAGGAAAGCTTCCAAGACATCAACAATAGCTTCCATCATTCCATCCCAATAGTACCGATCCTTGATCCACTCATAGGTTTATTTTGGCCCCATGACCTAGAGTGGAATGAGCTTCTAGTATAACAGATACATGTTCTGAGGGCCAAAGGTAAGGTAGCCATCTTGTCCCCACCTGATTATACAACTTTCCGTTCTCCACTTTAATGTTATGAGAGTGTTGGGCTAACATTTTCTTTATAGGCTCATCTTTATCCTCCCATTCATTTATGGTCATTAGAAGATCATGTAACTTTTCTATCCCACTGTTATCTAAGTGGAGGACAGGCAGTCAGGTCAACTCATCAACATTTAAGTGATGGGTTCTGGCACGGTATTAAATTTTCATATCATAAGGCTGGAGCTTTAGAGCCCAGCGAGCTAACTGACCAGTAGGATCCTTCATGTTTTGCAATCACTTTAGAGATGCGTGGTCCATAACTACAGTGAAAGTGGTTCCATATAGAAAAGGGCGGAAGTGCTTGACAGCTAACAGAACAGTAAGGCGCTCTTTCTATGTTACACTGTAGTTGCGTTCCACCTTTAACAGCATCTTGCTAAATTAGGAAACAGGATGATCTACACTGTGTTCATCGAGTTAGGCTAGAATGGCCCCAACGGCATAGTCTGAGGCATCAGTGAATAAGATGAAGGGTTTATCATAATCAGGATGCCGCAGGTTAGGCCGCTGTCATAGTAGTTGCTTCATTGTTTCAAAAGCGGCCTTTTTTCAGCACCAAAGTAAAAAGGGGTATTCTTGGTTAGTAGCTGTACAAGGGGCTCACTGAGTTGAGCGAACTTAGGGATGAACTGATGGTAATATCCCACCATCCCTAGAAATACCTTTTTACCTCATAGATTTTTAGGGGTCAGCATTTTTGAGATGGCTTCAACCTTGTCCTGCATGGGCTGAATACCTTCTTGTGAAATGGAGTGGCCAAGGAAATCCAATTTTATTTGGAAGAAAGTACACTTTAAGGGCTTCAACTTTATATTAGACTGACGTAACCATTGGAACACCTCATTCAAGTGATCAAAATGCTCGTTGAAGGTTTTAGAGAACAATGTGATGTCATCAAGAAGATGACACAAGTTAACTTGAGGTCCTGCAAGATGTGATCCATCGTACACTGAAAAGAGGCAGGGGAGTTTCAGAACCTTTGGGGTAATCGTTTGGGTTGGAAGAGACCTTCACTAAAAATAAGAGCACATTTCTACTGATCTTGAGGAGAAAGATCCATCTGCCAATAGCCACTGGCCAAGTCCATGGCGGATAAGAAGTTAGAGCTAGAGAGTTGGGCCAGGGCATCATCAATGAGAGGGATAGGATAGCTATCCTTCTTAGTGAGGCTATTTAACCTACGGTAATCCATGACTTAATGATGACCTCCATTTTTCTTTTTAATTAACAAGAGAGGTAAAGACCAAGGGCTTTGTGAAGGAACAAATAACCCCGCGTCTAATAACTGCTGGAGCTCTGTCCTCATCTGTTGTTCCTCCACCTTTGATTTATGATAAGGTTTGGACCTTATAGGCAGGCATCACTCACATCAATGGAGTGGCACCAGCCCTTCATGTGGCCATAGTCAGTTTCCAATTTGGAGAATATGTCACTGTATTCGTATAACAAGGCATGAACTTTCTCCAACTCCTCTGGGGTCAACTTATCCAAAATATGAACACTGGGCAAGGTGCACACCATGTTGTCCATGGGTAAGCCCAAATCTGACATAGAGCCAACATAGTGGATATGTTCAATGTCCTCTACTGGGAGTAGGAAATCTCTACCAATCTCCTGATGTTTCCGTATGATCATATCTTTTCCGCTGAGATTTCCTAGAAGAAGGGTAATAGGCCTCTGATAGGCTGTGTCTAGTATCCCAGGCAAGACATGAGGCTCTAAGTGGATTACACCCTCAATACTTATGAGGTGCAATAAACAATGATGGAGGATTTGTAGTGTGATTTTAGTGTCAACCACTCTTTGTTCCCCAGGCTTGATCAAGACCACATCTGCCACATAAAAAGGGATGCCATCCTCGGCATCCATTGAATCAGGCAATTTCTTTATATTGCGACCTGACGTGGAATAGGGCAAGGTTATAGCTGAAAAAGGATATTCAACCAGGCAAGAGTATTCGTGCTTGCTGGGTTCTTTATTGGATAAGGCTAAAGGGACTTCATAGTTGAGTAATGAGAGGGTACCTTGCTTCATGTTGATTATTCCTTCATACTCAATCATAAAGTGAGTGCCAATGAGCATATCATATGAGTTTTTGTCCAAAGCCACAGCAGGGGCTGATAGGATAAGCTTCCTAATTCAAATGGGAAGAGAAGAGTATGCCCCAATAGCATGAGTATTGTTGGGGCCAGCGGCTCAAACTCTTGCATGTACTCCAAGTAAGGCTCTAGCTTTATCTTCTTGATAATCTTAGTGGAGATCACGTTGACTGGAGAGCCAGTGTCCAGGATGGCCAATATTCGGACCTTTTGAATGACCACTTCAACCTTAGTGAGCGTTCCTCCAAGTTTAGGTGATACAGCTAAGACCTCCTTGAGCCAAAAGGTGGAGGTTAGATTTTTAGCGGTCTCAGGGTATTTATCCATGATGGATTTTATGGGATGAACCCGCTGAAGAGGGCGTATCAAGCCAGCTAAGAATTGGTCACCATTACTGGAAGTGTCAATAAATTTTGGACATCTAGAATTTGGCTGAGGTAAGTTTCCTCAAATATGGTAGACTCGTCTACTCCTCCAGCGTTCAAATGATCAGGCACTTCTACTTCCGCGGGAGCTCCCAATATTCAATAGCCAACGTCATCATAACCCCCCTCAGATTCCTCCCCAAGGGTATTCATGACAACGGGAAGTGCCACGATGGAGGTAGGTGAGACAACCACAGAAGATTGGGTAGCCGTAGAGTGTGCATTTACCAGCTTAGTTGGAGAGGTAGGCACAGCAGCTTTATTGAGCTTGTGTGGGCGTATGGCTGTTACAACCTTACAAGGCGTTGATTCCTTAGAAGGAGTAATAACCTTGTTAAGTTGTACTGGGGGAGCAGGTTTTGTAGGGAGGATAGGCACAGATGAACGCACTCCCAACTGCTCAACAAGCGGTAGCTCCTCAATGGTGGAAGTTGGAGAATTTACCTCAGCATCATTACAGTTATCCCATAATTGGAAGTTGGCCACTTCGAAAAAAGCCTTTTTAATGTCATAGAGATTTTTGAAGTGGCGTTTCATTGAGATGATGTGTCTGGATAGAGATGGTTGAGAGGCTAGCCCAGTTAACAGGGCGGCGATGACATCATCAAGGATAAGCATGTTAGAGTTGGTCAACCTTTGTGCCGTGAGGTAAAAGCGTTCAGCAAAGGTAATGGTTGATTCACCATCAAACATACTAAGGCGCATAAAGTCCTGTTTTTCCCTTTGTAGACTCTGTTGTGATCCAAATTCCTCCAGAAGAGCCTCTTTCACCTCTGCCCAAGTGTATTAAGGGTTCAGGTTAGGAACTATCATATCTTGTGCTAGACTCAAACAAGGAAGGATGTGGAGAACTTTTTGCTTGTCTGTGGTGCCATTCATAGCAGCTTCATAAACGTACAGGCAGGTACCAATGCTTCCTTCCACAGGGACAAACTTTCCTTTAAAAGGAAGTTTATAAGGACGCTGTTCAAGCTTCTTAAGGCGGACTAAAGCTTTGGCTAGTTGCTTTTTAAGAGCAACTACTTTTGGCATACAGGGGTCCCCTGTAGTGAGCACCAATTTTTAGGAATCCAGCTTAATTATTCTCACTTGGTGCTACACCACTGGATCCCACAAAGTATTTTTATAAAATAAAAATAGAAAACTTATAAAAATTGGTTTTTATGATTTTTAATATGAGCGTGGGGGTGATATGAGAAGTATTCCCCTCCAATTTCTGACTATTTAGTATTTATACTTTCAAAAGTCGGAGGGAATTTGGGGATAAGTTTGGAATAGCCTCAATAATTCCAATCTAGGTAATATGTGGGAATAGCATATTGTAACTTGGGAACTCACTTCAGGGCAGTGGAGTGAAAGAAGAGGAATTGTGATTAGCTAGAATGTACCCGTGAGGTAACATCTTTATGAACTTGAGCCAATCATCGCCTGAGAAATTTCTTGCACCTTGGGGGACCCCCACCAAGCCTATAAAAGGGGGTCCCATGTAGGTGCGTTGAAGGACTTTGGGGTGATGCGGTGAGTGCCTTCTGATGGTAGCTTCAAAGTCCATCATGTGGTCAGATTACTCTGATCATTCAATTTTTTGTTTGGTGCCCATAGGGGTTTCAAACTCATGTTAACCCAATTAATGGGGTTCCACCAAGAATCATCCAGGGACTTTTGGCTATTTCTCCAATAGCTGTGTCATCATTATTATTAAAATCACTTGTAACATCCTCAGATAATTGCAAATGGCCGACATTTCCCTTTTTGGCTGAACTCAACCTAAAACATTCTTCTTGCTCAGCTGTGAGGGCAAATGTCTGACAACAGTATTCCACTGGCTTTCTGAGAATAACATCAAAACTAAGCCTCAAAAATGTAACTTCTTCAAAGATCAGTTGGAATACCTGAGGTTTGTGGTAGACTCTAAGGGGCTGAAACCACAGCTGGCTAAGGTGGAGGCCATCCATAAAATGACTACACCTAATAGTAAATGCAACATACAGATATTTTTTGGAATGGTCAGTTACTACCGGAGCTTCATCACTAACTTTAGCTGTATTGGGGGGCCACTATTTGTGTTGTTAAAAAAGGATGCTGTGTTAGAATGGATGGAACGTCGTCAATATGCTTTCAATACACTTCATATGGCACTGACCAGTGCACCGGTGTTAGACTATCCAAACTTTGATAGAGAGTTTATTGTTAAGATGGATGCTTCCCTTTCTGCTGTTGGGGCATACTTTCTCAAAAAGCTGACAAGGGAGAGGAGCATCACATAGCATACTGTAGTCAAGGTTTGAACTGCCATGAGCATAATTATACTGTTATCAAGTGGGAGTGCTTGGTGGTGATCTACACATATAAGCAATTCAGAGTCTACTTGCATGGGGTAAAGTTTAAGCCATAACAGATCACATGTCATTACGCTGGTTGCAGAACCTCAAAGAGCCTGAAGGGCGTTTGGCTTGATGGGCTCTTAAGCTGCAGGCTTATGACTTTGAGATACTTCACTGCCCAGGAGTAAAGCATCAGAATGCTGACTGTTTATCTTGACTGACAACTGTTGCCATGATGGCAGACCTCAGTGACGTGATATACAATAAGATGCTCAGTGGAAAATATGATGATGAACTGCCCCAGGTGATTAAAAAATTTAGTGAGATGTGAACAAATACTTTCCAACAGAATGGGGAACTGTACAAGCAGATCGGGGATTCTATGGTGAATTTTCTGTGACCCTCAGCATGGCCAGGAATTATTATGAGTGCCCACAAGGCAGTCAGACATGGTGGGGTGCGCAAGACAATGGAGTTGTTACACCCTCAGTACTATTGGGAAAGCATGAACTTCAATGTTCTCAAAACCATTTCCTGTTGCCATCAGTGCCAAGAGGAGAAGCCATTCCGCCGTAAGACTTTGCATCAGGTAGTGAAACCACATTTTGCCTGGCATACAGGTTCCATTCTTGTGGTTGGTCCCTTGCCAACAGGAGCTAACCGGTGTAAGTAAATTCTGGTAGCTCTCAACCACTTGACATGGTGGGTTGAAGCGTGGCTGATATGGTATTTGGGGGCATTCACAGTGGCCAATTTCATAATGAAATAATATTCAGTGACATGGCTGCCCTCAATTCATTCTCACTGATAATGGAACCAACTTCACCTCGCACATCCTCCCCAAACTGAATGAGCCTATGGGTATCCATGGGGTTCTGACACTCCATATCACCCCAAGCCCAATATAATGGTCAAACAGGTGAATGGGACTTTGGTGAACATGCTATGAAAATTAGTAACAGATGGACTTTCTTATTGGAGTTTTCTCCCTTCCACTGCCATATTTTCTTATAGCATTATTTACCATTTTACCACAGGGAAGAGCCCCTTCCAACTACTATATGGCCAACACCCAGCTCTTCCATCATTACTTTATTTATGTGTAGAAGACACCGATGGAATGGAACCCCATCACTATTTGACTAACCTTGCTGACACTCTAATCAAAATTGCAAACTGAAGCATATTCTTTCAGCTTAGCCAAGAATATTAGAAATCAGGCTGCCAATCAGGTATGTCATAGCAGGTTGATGCAGTTCAAAGAAGGTGATATTCTTTTCTTCCATGATCAACATGGATTGGGTGGAAACACAAGCTGGCCATTATTTGGATTGGTCCATTTGAAACTATAGAGAAAACTGGGGCCGACGCTTTTACCATTAAGAACCCCACAAGTGGTCATATCATTAACTGAGTGCATGCAAAGTTCCTCCGACCATACAAGCAATAGGAGCCTTATTGTCCAGTCAATGAGGGGGTAATGTTGCAATTCCGATATGACTGGATGATAATCTTGGGCCAGCTAGGGCGGATTGGAAAGAATCTGCCAAATGTGATATTAGTTACAATTATTTGATTGCCTCAAGATAAGGTGATATTGGGATATAATGGATTATCATTGGATTTTCTCTAAATAAGGCGATAAGGCGATGTCAACATTTGATGAATACAAACTAAATCGCCTACAATTAGGGTGATAAAGAGATAAAGAATAACAAGCCAAAATCAAGGAGAAGTGGCAGAATAGAATAGTCCAAGCTATAAGAGCGGTATTGTCTGAAGCCGCTGTATATAAGCAAGATGGGAGATTGAGAGAAGTAAGTTTTTTATAGTAGAGAGAGCATAACAGCGAAAGGTTGCTGTATTTATTAAAATAAATGAAAGAGTCTTATGAGTGATTGCTCCTATTTTTTAGTATATTAAGTGCGTCTGAAGGACTAATGATCACCACATCATCTGTCTGTTGTTCAGTGGGTTTGACCTGTACAAACAATATGGCAGATCCTAATTATACCATCTGATTTTATAACAACAAAAATTTTGCCTACCATCATGGACTGGTCATATCATATTTGGGGCATCCTTATATACTTCCCACTTGCCACAGCTATTTGGCATAAGGATCTGTCACTCTTGTTGGAGGCTTTATCTTCCTGCAGGTGAGATTTTGCAATCTCACCACCTTCCCTCTTGCTAACAACCCTACAGTGGAACCCCTGTTGTCATAGTACACAAGCTTTCTGTAACCAACACTTCTGGCTCCATAGTGGCAACAACCTGGATGTGTGCCAGTTTGCTCCTTACCACCATCTTGAGTCACTATTAAAATCCTGGGCTTTGATGGCTCGCTTCTAGCCCTGGATTTCAACTGCACAGATTTGTAAATCCTTGCATTGATTACTTGATTCAAATTGAGTAACTGGGGCAATAATAGTATGAAGACTATTATTAAAGTTGAATTTCCAAAAGCCACGTTGAGTGTATTGTCCAACACTAGACGGGTGCTTCTTCCTCTTGAAGATGTTCTTTAACTGGTAGGGAACACTTTCCCTATTTCCTTCTCGCAGAGTCAAGCGGAGATTTTGATATAGCCAACCTAAGGATATCTGATCCTTGCACTCTTCTCTTAAGAGTAGTATTTAAAACAACCAATGGTTAAAAAACTTATTTAATATCAATTTGAATCTGCGTTTATTAGAGAATAATTTGGGGTTTTTATGGTTGGAATTGGCACACAACTTTTCAGCTGTCCGCTGAGAATTATTTGTGCTCCTATACTGGTTTGACCCTCAATGTTAGGCACCAAATCTCGTCAGTACCATTGCCTTAGGTTTCTTAGGCAGCATAATCCTTAGGTGTTTGGCGGACCAAACAATTGGTATTGGGTACACAAAACCAATTGTTTCAGCTGATGACAATTCTACTCTTCCTCCGGCGTTTGAACATTTTAGTAGTTTCTGATGACTCCAATACATTCCTCTATGAATGATTCCCTATAACTTGACTATTGGGTGTTATTCCAATATCAAATTATTGCTTAATTTTGTTGGGGATGACACCTGACGAAATTATTATCTGTCAGCGGCCTCAAATATAATTGGGGATGATGCTTGACAATATTTCATTAGTTGGCGACCTCTAATATCATTGGGGATGATGCCAACGATTTTTTTATTAATTAGCCACTATTGCCAATCCTATACAATTATAACTTAATCGTCAAATCTTATTTTTGTTCAAAAGGTTGGATTATGTGGTCATCTGCAATTCTGACAGTCACCATTTATGGTTTTCCCACCTTCCACCTACCTTCAAGTTGTCGAGCAGCAATGCCTTTGGCATTCTGGCTTACCCTCTGGTTACTCATGCACCTCAACTGACAGGCAAGTCTAAATCTCATTTGCCACTTTTATGGCACAAAGACTCAGAGATGCTAAACCAAAATTAGTCAACCTGCCAATTGTAGGCCTTTGCATTTATTTAGTGGGTGATTGGTCACAACTTCCACCACTATGTGATTATAGCCTTTACACTATTGAAAAACTCCCTATAAAACTATACACTAAAGTTTATTATATTTTTTTTTAGTACTAGATGGTCCCAACCCAAGGGGGATTCATCGATGTAAAGTTTATTATATTTACAGTTCAAAAACCTTTTAACCACCAATGAGACAGATGGGAGATTGACAACGCTTTTTTCTGAGAAACTTTATATAGGATTTTGAATGGAAGTATTATTGAGCTTGAACATCAACTGTTATCTTCACAATTATTTTTCATAGATGTTGGGGATAAGCTTTTTCAGATGCAGTGTGCATAATGGCAAAAAGACTGATATTGATTATTTAATTTATGAAAAGTTTACAAAAAAAACAGCTGATCAACTTGATTAAAGCTATACATAGCTGCTCAAAAGCCCATGCTGCATCTCCTGATGAAGCTCAAGTAGTGTATGCTGAAAATAGGTCTATGTAAAGGATACAGAATTATTTTTAGGATGAAATCTTTGGGTGGCCAAGGGTCCACAAATAAATCAGTTGGCACTATCACTGATTAATTTATGATCCTTCTATTAATATGAGGCTTATAGTTAACATATGCCATTATATATTCTCACTCAGTTTAAAAATTATACTGATCTAATATTTGTGGAAGATCAGTCCCTATTGTGACTATTACATCTTCATTTAGATGGCGTGGAATTAGTTGTACTCATAAGCAGTTCCTGTTATGCTTGGATATGTGATCATTATTCACAGATCAAAAGGAATATCTCTGGATAAAGCAATTGTCTACATTGATGATAACAAGTTCCAAGTTGGTCCAATTTATGTCACATTATTGGAGTAAAAATTTTATGCAGATTGATATTGAAACTATTTAACCTTAATCATTTAAAAAGGATCAACAGTAGTCATTTGATGAATGCACATCAAAAAAATTACAGAGACTGTATAATATATTTGATACAAAATAGATGCTACTTATAAAGAATATATATCATCTTACCAAGATGCTACTTCCATTTATTGTATAATAATACTATATCAAGTATATTTTTATAAATATTAATTCAAAAGTTATTGTTATTATTGTATACTATATTCAATATCTTACCTTTATTTAAAACTTTTCTCTCTCGTTGCAATCACTATTGCAACAACATTCAATTCAAGTTTGGTAAATAGTTTGATAATCTCACCGAGGAGATTAGTTGGCACCCATGTCAGAGAGCAGTTGGGCAAGTAAGTTCAAGGGCACAGGTGTTGGCCCCGCACATCCAAATTTCACAAACGCCCCGGTGAACCTGGAGGAATAGATAAACTTAATAAAAAACTGGCGATAACCATTTCCTCAGAAATTTTAGCTTGGAAAGTGCGATGCAACCAGTACATCAATATGCTGCACTCCCAACCACTCTCATCAGTAGAACACAGAGTGCGGGTATTCCTGGATGTTCAGCAGATGGCACTTTGGGAAAAGTTTTGTGGGGATGTACACACTCATTTCCCAAACGTGGTGTACATTGCACCTCATTCCATGCCACATGGTTGGCTGGATCTAGGCTTCAAGAGTAAGGAAGCGGTGGATGAAGCTGCAACAGTGCATATTGTAGTAGACCTCCTAGACAGTCATTGGGTTGTCAAAAGTAAGCGCACCCAATGGACAAAATCAAATCAAATTTTTGTAACTTTCAACTTTCTGCCCACTACGGTCAAACACACCATACTCAAACAACACCTGAAGGCTGGGCTCACCATATATGGTGAAATACAATCCTTCAAAATGCAGCACTTTATGCTAATGCCAAACCTGTGCACAGGCAAAGCGATTGCAGTCCTAACCCCAGCTGAGGAGATAGCAAAGGATCTGACCCAAATCCCACATACTGCTTTTGTCAACATTGAGGGGCATGACACCCACCCTTTCAGGGTCACTGTGGACAGTGCACCTCACATATGTGCTTTCTGTAACGCTTTTGGCCACAAGGACCATACCTGCCCCACCAAGGAGGGCATTACATATCAAGAGTTTCCCTCATATTCAATGGGCGGAGGAGAAGCCCACTATGAACTGACCTCCAATACAAAGGCAGCCTTCCCGTGGGGAGTGCAAGGATGCTACATCCTAGTAAAGCCAATATCCCCTCAAGAGCATAAGAAAACCAAACAGGCCCACAAGGCAGCGGCCAAGGAGGCGGCCAAGACTGCTTCTGCTGTCCCGCCCTCCCAGTTCCAGAAGGACATTGAGACTTTCATGGTGGAAGAAGCTCATGAATCCCTTGACCAAGCAGATTGGGATGCCCAAGCTGATTGGGACCCACAAGCTGATCACCTGCTGGGCAAGTCAGGTTCACCCAGCCAATGTACCCAAGCATTGATTGGGACCAAATTGATCTCCAACCTTCTTGCCAATAATCCACTTCCAAGCAATGGTGCACCGCAAATGCACACACCGCAGAAATCTTGTTCTGCAGCGGGGAAAAAAGTGAAGGAAAAGGCCAATACAAACCCAACTGCTAAGGCTACCCATTCTGACAATTACACAGTAGCATCACATACCCAGGGCACTTTCAAGCGCCATGAAGAAATAATGGAGGCTGAAGGGCTTGGGTGCCCTTCCCCTCACACCTAAAGTGCAATGGGGTGAGCTTTTACTTTAGATATGTTGAACGTCACCGGACTCAAGGCCTCACCATCCTGGGCTAGGAAACTGAGTTTTTTACAACAAAATTTACCTGTGGACATCCTGGCAATTTAGGAAACCCACTGTCCACGCGGTTCTGAGAAATCATGGAAAGCCATGCTCCTCCCTTCCCTCTCCTTCTGGTCTGAGCACTGTGGGGTGCTAGTTCAAATGAGCAAAAATTTTAAATTTATATTGTCTGAATCCTTCCTTAGCGGCTGAGTCCTTGTAGTCACATTTTTGTGGGCTGACAAAGTGCACGCTATTGTCAACATTTACACCCCAACCTGTGCACAAGAACGTCAGGAATTTTTCTTGTTGGTCAATTCCATTCCATTGCCCCCTGACCCTTTCATCATTGGTGACATGAACTGTTGGTTGAGCCCATCCACAGACCACTTGCCCTTCTCACCTTCAACACCACAGGGACACGTAGAACTCCGCGTTCTCAAGGCCACCCTAGGGTTGGTCAATACTTTGCCACGTCATGCTCCACTACTCAAAAACATGTCATGCCCCCACGTCCACAATAGCCAGTTAAGGTCCATGTCCCACATTGACCTTATCCTTGCGCCTTTGAAATTTTGTACCCAAATTTCCCATTTCACTATTACAAAGATCGATTTCTCTGACCACAGGATGGTATTGATATCCTTTCGTTTATCCAACCCAGCAGCTTGGGCTCCAAAATGGTGCAAACTTCGCCTGGCCAAAATAGCATCACCAATATTTTTCTCATGGGTGGAATCTGTGACTGCAGCTCTGGAGTTTATCACACCTTTTTGTGCTGATCCAATTTCCACTTGGTCTACCTTCAAGGCGAGCACAATCTGCCAAGCTCGCCACCTTTCCTCCCGCCACTCATGATCCGCTTTAGTGGTCATTTTGCATGCTCTGGCAGAGTTGGCCCACCTGGAGTCCAACGTCCCAGCCACGGGCTACAGCCCAGCTTGGGGCCACAAGTGGGAGGAAGTAGCCGCCCACCTTAATGCTCTAGTGAGACAACACAAGCATCAGGTTTGTGTTCAGTACAGAGCTAAACACATTACAGCGGGCAACATGTGCTCCGCTTACTTTTTCAAAAATTCTTCACACCACGCCAGAGCTTGGCCTGCACACAGGTGCAAAGGCCAGACAACTCCATAGCGGATATGCTGGCCAAAGTGGTGATTGAGATACAAAACTATTACTCCAAGCTATACTGATCTGAACCAATTCTGCCGACCAAAATGGCAAATTTTCTCGATAGTGCACACATCCACACCATTTCCTGTTTCCTGGAGTTGATGAATTTGATTACTCAGGATGAACTCTGGTCCGCCATTCATGGTGCACCATATAGGAAATGCCCAGGCCCAGATGGCATTCCTTATGAGTTCTATAAGAAGTATTTCAAGGATTTATCCCCATTGCTGCTTGCCTCTCTTAACCAGAGCCTCTTGGAAACGCGCCTCCTACCAGGAGGGCAAGAGGCCTACACCATTACGCTATTCAAAAAAGGGGATAAGCTAGACTTGGCCAACTGGCGCCCCATTTCTCTCACCAACACTGATACTAAACTTTTTACTAAAATCATGGCTAACCGTCTAGGGATTGCTGCCTCTGCTCTCATCTCCCCTGAACAATTCAGTTTCATACCCAGAAGGTCAATTTGGGACAACATACACACCGTAGCCAATGTCTGTCAGTCCACGGCCTCTGGTGCACTTGTATTTTTAGACCAACAGAAGGCCTATGATAGAGTTAACTGGGATTACCTCAGGGCCTGCCTCCACCAATTCTGCCTACCCCCTCGCTTCATCAATTGGGTGATGCTGCTAACAGAATCCTCCACAATGGCTGTGCATGGCCCTGGCTTTCTCACAGATGTAGTCCATCCTCAAAGGGGCCTACGCCAAGGGGACCCTCTTAGCCCACTCTTGTATAACTTCAGCCTTGACCCACTTCTTCAAAACGTGAATGCCCACCTTACTGGGGTCCATGTGCAAGGCCAAGCCCCAGTCAAGATGTTGGCATTTGCTGATGACTGTGTGGTTGGGGTGTCTAACAATCATGATGCACGCGCGCTTGAAGCTCTTATCCAGGTTTACTCCAGGGTAAGTAATGCTGCACTCAATGCCTCCAAAACCAAAATCATTCTCCTTGGTCAGTGTCAAGCCCGCTGGGCCCCAGCGCCTTGTTTCCAATCCACCCCATCAGCTAGCGCACGCGATGGCTTACCCTGCCCACCCCACACCGCCCCGTTTGTGCTCCCCTTTGTGCCAAGCCCCACCGTTGGCCCAGTCCGCCATTTGGGGGTGTGGTTGGAGGCAGGTGGGTACGCCTCAATGGTAATAGAAAACCATATTCTGGACAATGTGATAAAACGCATAGCTTCCCTCAGAGCCCATCAGACTTCCTTACCGGCAGGGTAGTACTAGCCAACTCTATGCTCCTCTCCAAAGTTTGGTTTGGGGCCCACGCCATTGCTTTCTCCCCAAGTTTCTTCAACTCACTTTATGCCCTTCTGCAAGGGTGGCTTTGGTTGGGATGCCCACCGCCAGTGCAACTGGATGTCATGTTTGGCCCTCGCCATAGTGGTGGTATAGGCCTGCTCAACTTTGAGGCCCATGCTGCCAAAATCTTTGGCACCTGGATCGCTGCTGTTACCAACCCTGCAATTTCAGCCCAACACTAGTCCCACATGGACTGCTCCAACTAATCCCATGCCCTGGGCCTCACCAACCCATCCCACCCACACTCTCTGTTGAAATCTCTGGCTTCCCATCCTTTAGCAGCAGGCCCACATGGGACATCACCCCACTTCAAAAGGATCCTCCTCTCCATGCAGAGCGCTGAGTGGAGGATTTGTATTTGTGGGCACACAGCCCAGAGGGGGCGCCCCTCTCCTTGGTTCACCCAGGAGGTACAGGGACTACCCATTCTGAACGGAGTGATACCCACAAGGCCCCATACCTTGTCCAGGGTGGACTACCTGGACATGATGGACATCCCCTATCCCCTTGATACCCATAAAGCCATTTGGAAGTATGCCCATCACCCTCTTCTGCAGCCTCATATCTGCTCCCATGTTTGGCGCTGCTTGAGATGGGTGTACCATACTGGCAAACACTCTAACACTTTGCACTCATTCTGTGTTGTGTGTGGCCAGTACAGAACGCTGTTTTACTGCCTGAAAATGTGCCCTCTATCTAAAGCAATATGGCATGAGGTGCAACATCTACTTTGCCAGGATCAGGCACAGCCCTTCAGTCTGTCTAGGAACATGTTTGCTTTATCAATGGCATCCCCTCTCCCACCCTCCCTTTGTGCCTTGGTGGTTGCAATCACCATGTGGACTATCCACATGATTGTCTTGGAGCCATCTCAGGCTCTACCCCCACCCTCCATGAAGCTGTATTCCAGTTCCAGTCACACCTTGTGGACCACTTTCAAGTGTGGATGTTTGGATACCTCCCACCACGTTGCCACCAGTTGGTCTCATCCTGGTTCCTGGTTTGGTTCATCAAATCAGACCCCTTCCTACACATGTGCTCAATAGTGGTGCCTGCCCCTATACACATGACCCCCCTCCCATTATTGGCATTCCCACTGGCAACAGGAGACAGTATTAGCTTCTCTGGGGTGCCCTCCTCTTACATGTGTTTCATTTTCTATGGTGTCTTATCAGAAGTGTCTGTCCCCTGGTCAGCCTTCCCCACAATAAAATTTAAAAATCTTACCTTTATTTGTTACATGCTATATATAAACACTTTGTTATAATATAGTAGATACCTGACTATTTGCATCAATTTATATTCTTTTAAATATGCTTTCCAAATATTTTTAAGATAAAATATTCACTATTATACTTAATAGAAATTTAATATTTGTCTAAAACTTTGCCCTTTTTTATCTATGCTTGGAGATAACCAGCCATAATTAGTATTATAATACTAGGCTGGTTATCTGGATTGAGCAGTGTTACTCAAATAGTTTACAGTCTTGATTCCCATTGCTCAACTAAAACAAATGAGTGGGCTTGAGCAGCGCACACTCAAACATTTTCCAGTCTTGCTTCCCATGCTCATCTGTTTCTGAAGCTCATGACACCTTTTAGTTTTGTGCTTGAGGTATAGATTAATTGCTTGTCACTTGGGTGGCATGATTGATTTGACAGCAAAAGTAATACTTTGTGATGACTATTACAAATTCACTTATAAAGCAAAGAAGATGCGGGTGATATCTATTACCTAATGTCAACTGGCAATTGGAAGTTCGCAATCAACCCCACCTGTTATAATACAAATGAACTGAAAAATTACTGTTTGAATCTGATTGAATACAATCCTGTCAAGCGTGCACACTCATACAATGAAAACATGCAAACTGCCACTAAACTATATGCAATACACTCATTGGTTGAGATAAATATTTACCTGTCAAAGTAAATGATGGGGTTCAGAAGTGGTACACTTGCGGCCACCTATTGTAAAATGGATGTACCAATTCAGAAACCCTTGTAGGTGTGCATACAAAAACTCACCATAGTTTCATCACAATTGGATGAATGGCATAGGAACGCATATGGGATAAACAAAGAAACATTTATTTTTATGCATATAGAAAGGTATCAACGCCCTAGCCAATAAAAGCGATCACCGATGTAATAATGTTCACCCATCGGGGAAAACTGCTTATCAGCTCATGAAAGTTAAGCCCCAAATGGCACTGCCAGTACTATTATGGGGGACCGGATGGGAACCCAGTTTAAACATAAACTGGGACCCTCCCATACTAAACCTAATCACTGATCCAAGTTTAGCATTTAATCCACTCTAATGATCATTGTGGTTATACAATTTAAAGCCCACTTGAAAAGTTGAGGCTTGATAAAAAAATTTAGGGTGGAGGGGGCTAAACCACCTATTAAGAGCCCTCCCATCTGCGGTGCGATAACCTGCATAATTGGCTGCAGCCAAGGTTACCGAAATCGGGTAGGGGATGCACAAGCTTTTGGGTGAGAATCAACTTTTTATCGAACCGTTTAACTAGACCCCCAGTCTGCCAAATTTTTAGGTGGCACGGCATCAAACCGGATTAACCTTTTTTAAAAAAAGTATAACCGGATTTAACCAATTTACCATGGAAGGATTAGAATAGTCAACAACTTTGACTATCCGACCTGAGTTTTATAAGGCTAGAAGCCAACTAGCCCAACGTTTTGTACAGCTCCAACCCGGTGACCGGGTTGGGTGGGAGGTGGAACCCAGGGCGCCGACCTCCAGGAGCCGATCTGCCAATTTGTTGGAATGATGGATACAGTCGTTGATGGCCACCCCGGTATAGGAGGCCCCCGCCACGCTCAGCTTCGATCCAAACTGGGCTTGGAGGAGGCCATGGAGCTTGTTCATCCTTCGGGGGTGGTCAACTAGATATTGTGGGATACACTGGCGTTGCAAGGTGGCTTGGTGGGCGAGGGGCGCGTCGCTTATCCCGAGGTGCTGTTCGATCACCTGGCGCGCCTTATGGAGCAGGTCCGCGCTGGATAGGGCGGCGGGGTCGCCCAGTTGCTTTCTAAACCGGTGCCCGCCCATCATCACCGTAAGCACCTCACGCCCAGGGCTCTCTGAAGGGAACGAGCACGAATCGAATACGACCCCGAGAGCCAAGCTGTCAGTTACGCTCCGGGGGACCAAGTACCCAAACGCTGGCCAGGGTAGGACCTTCTTGCTGAAGGCCAAACTCACCACGGCGACATCGACCGAGGGGTTAAAGGTTAACTCTTCAACCGGGTAATCGATAAGCTTTTGTAATGACGGCCCCGGGATGGCGCCAATGACGTGTTCCGCCTCAATAACTTGCGGTTGCCCTCTGATGGTGGCATGGACCTTTACTCCCGCCCCAAATTCCAGCTTCGTGGCGGGGCTATCGAGAAGGATCTCCATATTGGGGAGCCCCTGAAGCTCCCGCTTGAGCTTAAAAGTGAGCTGTTCGATCCCACCAGCAAAGGAATACATGCTGGCATTTTGGTAAACCTGCCCCAGCTTCGGATTTCGCCCCATGAGCTCCTCCCTGGCCGCCGCTAACTGTGGATCTTCGGGGCGAGACGCTCGGGCGAGGAGCCCGCGAATAAGCGAACCGTGCTCCGCCTCCAGCTCAACCAGGCTCTTGAACGTGGCTCGGACGCTGAGCTTAGAGCTATCGCCAGCGTAGATGCCGTGTACCAGAGCCGATACGAGCTCAAAAGCAACCTTGGACCCTAGCCTCCGGGCGACGAACTCGTGCACCGAAGTATCCTCGCCTTCCCCCAACCGAGTGCGGATAAACGGTTCCCTCAGCAGGCTTGGGATCAACCCCTCCATTACCGGGGCTTTACTGGTCAACAGCCCGATGAGGTTTGTCGGAAGCCGGTGCAGGGACCCGTGGGAGTAGATCAGCCTCACCTTTGACGCGGGCTCACGCTTATCGACAGGGCGGACGATATCGGTTAACCCGAGCTGGTCCACCTTGAAAGGATTAGCGTACAATCAAGTGGCGATAAATTAATAAAGCAACAAAAACCACCAAACCGAACCTGAAACCGGCGAGCGAAAATAAAAACCATAACGTGCAGCAAATTTCACCCCCCCCGAAAGGGCACCAAAGACGTGCGCAGAGGATGGTTAAATCTGGTTCTCGCTTCAATCAACAGTAATGTACTAATAAGCATGACTTGAGAAGCAAATGGTAATATTTATAAACGCAAATCGAGTTAAAAGGCCAAACATCATAATAAGTACAAACCCCATAGATAAAAAATTCACCCCCACCAAACGGCAAAGAAGTTGATACGACCCGAACACCTTAAAACCGGCCGACAGGGAATTACCAGCTCGAGGGTAGCTAAACCCGGAACGCCCACCGGCCTCAACGACCTCGGGCCACTTTCAAACGTCGCCACCTCGGGGATGACGTTTGACTGCAACCACCCACCAACACGCGAACTAGCCTCCAAGATGGTGATGTTTAACCGGGTGGTGGGTGCCTTCTTCGCCAACCGCCAGCCGGCGGTGAGCCCGGCTATCCCGCCCCCTAAGATAACGACCCGCTTCCGATGGCTCATCGCGTCGACGTCAGGTCTTTATCCGTAAAGTGACCAAGCCGGTGACGATTATGGGTTGGGTCGGTTAAAATCTAAACCTGTAAACCCCAGTTTCGCTAACTCTCCCCAATCAAGCACCGTTGAGTTATCAGTGATGACGGCGAATAATTTATCCGAGAAATCATCTAGGAGTTTCTAAAAAAGTGGGAGGTATTGAGGGGTTAAAATTTATAAAATCGGGTGGCGGCTATAGATAATGTCACGAAATTTTAAAAAATTGTAACCAAGTGAGCCGATCCTACCGTTTCACCCCGCTTCAATTAATTTTCCAATACCGATCCCTCACCAAGATTTTACCCCTCTTATCAACTTCATAGATAAACCTAACATCGATAGCTTTATCCAAACAACTAAATAGATAGGATTTCACCTATATTGATCCTTCCAACCTTATAACCTATCATGATATTATTAAGATACGGAATCTAGAAATTTTATTACGGTTGTACTACGAAATCATGCGTTAGCTTTGGCCTTGTATGGAATTCCAAAATAATTTGAAATTTGAAGCCCCGCTTGAATCCCCCAGCCAAGATTCAACCAACCCTCACCCCCATAACTGATCCTAACTTGAGGTAATCGAACGGTACTTGCTTAACCCACTTCACTAGGGTATTTAAAAAAGTTAACCCAAATAAGGTAATTTAAACATTTTTGTAAAGGGTAAAATAGCAACCGGTAAGTTGATATAGTTTATAACTGAGAGGTAAAAAAGCTGATTATATTGGAATAGCCGATTTTCAGCCTTAGTTCTGGCTTACAATTTTAAAGAAGGTTTAACCGATCATTTTTAGCTTTTGTATGGTAGATGAATATTAAGTTTTTGGAAGCAGTTGAAACTGTCGAATCAACCGAAAGGCCATCAAGCCTCTTAGTAAAGCTATTGAACCATTCAAATCAACCGGTTACCCAACCAACCGCTTAGCCCAATGATTCCCAAGGTGATCCGTAAGAACCCCCGGGGGTCCATGGGCCCATCTACTTAGAAAATTTCACTGACGTACTGACTGACTGATATCTGAAACCTTCGAGTCTGATAGGGTCAATCTATTTGGGTGAGTGGGTGAGAATTGGCGAATCTTATCGAATCTGAAATTATTGAGCCTGATGGGTTCAATCTATTTGGGCGAGTGGGTGAGAATTGACAAATATCATTGAATAATTCACCAAATTGCTCACCTGAAGCTAATCGATTCTAATAAGTTTAATCTATTTGGATGAGTGGGTGAGAATTGGTGAATATTATCTAATAACTAGCGGAGTTACCCGTGCTTCACTAAGGTGTCTATAGAATTTCAGGTGATTCGAATTGATTAATTTAGACTTTATATATAGTTAAGCAATAATTACTCGGCTAAATCTAATTGCTCAATCGAAGCAACCAAAAAGACCAA
>JAKSZP010007082.1:0-65795 GCA_022478985.1 Massospora cicadina | reverse complement strand
CTAATCTGACTAATGCTTGGTGTAAACCTTACAGCAGGATCGCGGAATCCTCACTCAATGGTTCTGTGCCAGTTCCGATTCTCAACAGTTCCGCACCAGTTCCATTTTGAATTCCAAACGAACCGCGAAACTTCCAAGCACCTGTTCCATTCCATTCTTGATTCGAATCCAAATCGAATCTCGAAACTCCCCATTTTACCTGATTCTCGTTTTCCTCGACTTGGACGCCCATCTGGCTCCTTGGCCTACTCAAGCTCCTGCCCCTTAGGCGTCCCTGCCAGGACCAACTCCCCCTCCTCCTCCATACATCCAGACACAGCCTGCCCTGTCTTACCAAAGATCAGGGCAATGTGATGCTGAGGATAAACCTCAACCGTCACAGATATGAACAGACAAATATCCTAAAATCCCCTAAACATAGCTACTCCAAAATTAGGGTCCACTGATTTTCAATTCACCTCGCATTAGGGAATTATCCTCTAGCGGCTCCTGGTAATCTAGCAGGCTGGAAATATGGGCATAAATCCTAACACATCCCCCCTCTTGCCTAGATTTCCAGCGATAAAAGGACCAGGGCATGAGAACACCACTTTGGACACTTGGTCAAATACTTCATTGGCTCAAGTGGAGTATGATCAATACTCAACACTACTTGGGATGACCTTTGGCATGCAGCACTCTTCCTCTTTCTCTATACTACTGCCTACTCAGAGCGCGGTCCCCATGATCTACTGTCATGCCAGGCTGATCGATTTACCCATGATGATATTAGTCCCAGGATCCACATTTCCCCCTGTCAGGGTATATGACCCAATGTCATATTCAGGATTCTTGGTCTGGCGTCCTTGATTTCCTTATTTTCTCCTCATCCTAGACAGGAGACTCTTGCCATCGATGTTCATTTCATGGCCCAATTAAGAATACTTATTTTTATTTGCCCTTGTTATTTCTCTCATAACCTCTTGGCTCAAGTCATTCTAACTCTTCTCTTGGAGATTAATTTCTCTGAAATTGGAGCTTAATAGATTGTAGGGTGCATAATGTCAACTTCCATATAAGTCCAACATCCCCCTCTCATCCAGCTCATATGTAAAATTCTGAGTCGCAATACCAGCAGCTTCTGAATAGATTGTCTGATCAAGACCTCTGGCTCTTCCAGCAGATGAGTCAGGATGCACGGCGAAGCCTCTTCTATGGTCCTTCCGGGACTCATATGCCTATTCTGGCGCCAGCAGCTAGTCCTTCCATCAAATTACTGGAAATGGTAACCAATCCCTCTGAAACCAGGCTTGCTATCATATTAAACAACTCTCAACTGATTCTTCATATGCCATAGATTCCATAGTTGTATTTTGAAACTCTCCTGGATTTGGCTCCTTTTGCTGATGCACCGACCATCATCATGGATGCTCCATAAATTATGCCATTTGCTCTTGATCACCCTTTTCTTGCCAGTTCAGATCTGCTTCCTGAGTTCCTCTTCTGACTTGGACAATATTACAAACCCTCTGTTCTGGCTCCTGAGCTCACCATTAGTAA
This sequence comes from Massospora cicadina, assembly GCA_022478985.1. Taxonomy (NCBI): domain Eukaryota; kingdom Fungi; phylum Entomophthoromycota; class Entomophthoromycetes; order Entomophthorales; family Entomophthoraceae; genus Massospora; species Massospora cicadina. The sequence continues at coordinate 64,256 of JAKSZP010007082.1, read as the reverse complement.
CAGTATTCATTTTGAGCTCCCCTATGCTGAACTCTGGGCCCAAGTCACCAAGGCTTTGTCCCTAGCACTGAATCCCCTTGATCTTGATAATATCCTTGATTGGTATACCGCCGCTTATGCTCTTCACTTTGCTGCCAAGTTCTATGAAGTTGGTCCACGAAGCTTCAGCCTCTCCCAGGGTTCAGCGTTCCTTCAGCTTCAGCTTTAGAGAAGCCTGCAGTTGTCACTTGTAGGATGCCATTCGCTCCCTGCTTGACTATCTCATCTCTGGCGCTTTCCATCAGTATCTTCTGCTGATGGCTTTAGTAGAGGGCATGATTTGGCAACCCCCATCAAGCATCCCTTGTTTTCTGCCAGCCCATATGTCCAGTGTTCTTGATGAAGCCCGTCATCAGGCGCTCAAGGCTAAGCTTCTGGATCCAATACCACTTCAGATTACTCAGGATTATTTGCCAATTGCCTCTTCTTATACTGTTGCTTTCCTCCCCGCTCCAGGGTTTTTCAATTGGCTTCTTCCAAAATTCAAAATTCCATTCCCCTAGTCACTTTTTCACAGAGCTCTGTGGCCGCTCAAAGAATGTGGTTTTGTGTAGGTCTATCCCCCACTAGCATCCAATCTAACATTGATTTCAATGGGATTTTCATTCCTACCATGATCCATCCCCCTCCCTCATGAGGCTACATAGGCGGAATCATCCCCATATTGAGGACAATTAATAAAAAAAATTATAAAATTATATCAGTTCTTTTTCTGTGTAGTTTATAATCACTTTTAACCCAATATCTTTTAGCAATTTTTTATTTTTATTCTTCTTTTTTCCATGGGACATGACCTTGTTTCAGTTCAGAGGTTCATTTTTTCCCCAAACTGGGTCCTGGGTACTTAAACCTGCCAGTTTTCTATGGTTCAGAGGTCCTTTTTTGGAATTAACTATATAGATTAGTTCAGAGGTCTTTTTTTCGTACTTGACCTAATCATCAGGACATGACCAATTTAATGATTCATCAGTCCTTTGGGAACTCTTTCAATCTTTTCATTTATCCATCGCTTCAGATACTTAGCATGGACTCAATTCACAACTCTTACATCTAAGAGATTCTTGATGGAGTAGGCATCAGTCGCCATCTTAGCAATAACTTCAGATGGACACAACCACAACACATCTAGTTTATTTCTTCCTCTAAAACCATGCATATTGCAATAGGCTATTCTTTCGCCTATTCAATATTCTGCTAAGGCTGTCCAGTTCTTATTGTCCGTCAATTTCGCTCATATCCTTTTCTCTAATGTACTATTAAATGCTTGCAATTGCATATAAATCAGGATATTTGTCAGTCAGTTCAAGTACTGTTCAGCACTCATCCCCAACGTAGGTTCCACCACCAAATATATAATCAGTGGCAACGCGGCCTTTCTTCCATACAACAACTCAAACGGCGTTTTTCCAATCACCATATGATGACTGTTATTGTAGGTGAATGTCACCAAACTCAGGTATGTTCCCCACGCGGAAGTTCTTCCTGTGACCAGCATCCTCAGCATCGCGGCCAGAATTCCATTCACCCATTCTACCAGTCCATTCATCTCCAGCCAGTAGGGTACTGACACGACTCCTCTGATCTCCATTATTTCATTCAATTGCAGGATCACATGAGATATGAAGTTTGTCCTATTTTCACTAAGCAGGACCTGTGGACATCCATGTTGATATACTACTTGATCCAGGATGAACCTCGTGGTACTGGTAGCATCTACTTTTGTTAGGGTCTTCATCTCAACCCATCTCGTCAGATGGTCAATGGCAACTATAATGTACTTGACTCCCCCTGTGCTCATCATCAACAGTCCCATTACATCAATGGACACCGTATGCCAGGCAAATCCAGGGTGGACCAGTCAGTATCAAGTTTTATTCTTATGTGGTTTGTGCAGCTGGCACTCCACGCAACAAGCTAGATAATCTGTGACATCATAGTTGATGGATGCTTAGTAGTACTGGCAAATATGATTGGTTATTTTCCTCAGGCCTCCATGCCTGACAACCTTGTGAGTGGCTTGCACGATAGCTGCTCTTTCTGATGGCTTGAGGAATAATAACTTCTTTCCATTGATCATACTAAACACTTGTCCATCCATGGTATCAGTCTTTTCCATCGCTTTCTGAAGTGCACCTTGGATTTCTTGGGGCTCGTTCCCAATTTTTCCATTGACCATTCTCTGGAATAGCTCATCCACCTGCGGGTATACCATCTAGACCATTGGTAACCACAATAAGACATCCGCGTTCTGATGAGAAGCCACTGCTCAGTGGAAAATCTCGTAATCATAAGCCTGGAGCTTAAGTGCCCATTGGGCCAGTCATCCTTCTGGCTTTTTCAAATTGTGAAGCCAATGCAACGAAGAGTGGTCTATCACCACTTTAAAGTGCATTCTATGGATGTACACCCAAAGCTGCTTTACATGAATAAATGACTGCAAGGCATTCACGCTCAGTTATGGCGTATTTCTCTCAGCAGCTGAGAGTGTTCAACTCACATATGCCACCAGATGTTCGTCCCCAAGTTCATCTACTTAGCTTAGTATGGTACCAATCGCCATCAATGAAGCATCGGTTTAAATAACAAACTCTTAATTGAAATTTAGATAGCAGAATCAAAGAATCTATTAAATACCGGCATAACTCATCAAAGAAGTCCTGGGCCTCTTCATTCCATACAAATCCTTCTTTCAGATCCTTCAATAGATGGAATAAAGGCTTGGCTACACGGGCAAAGTCCTGAATAAATCTTCTGTAGTATCTGACCATTCCAAGGAACACTTGGATGTCTCAGACACTCCTCAGCACAGCCATCCTTTCTATGGCTTCTATCTTCTGGGCTTGCAGCTGCAATCCACTGGAATGATTATGAATCCCAGTTATTCCTACTCTTTTTTAAAAGTGGCACTTCCTCAGCTTAATCTTCAGGTTAGCTGTGGACATTCACTTGAATACTTCTTTCAAGTGGTGTAGGTGATCAGTAAACGTCCTACTGAACACATTTATAATGTTAAGTATACTAGGACACATGACAGCTTCAAGTCGCTCAGTATCGCATCCATGGCTCTCTGAAACGTTGCAGGCGCATTACATAGACCCTGGGGCATCCTCATCAGTTGGTATAGCCCCTTCTCGGTAATAATCACACATTTTTCCTGGTCTTCTTTTGGCAAGTCGATCTGCCAATATCCTGAGATCAGATCCATTGCAGAGAAATACTTCGCTTCTCCCAATTGATCTATAACATTGTCAATCCTTGGTAGGGGATATGAATCCTTCTTCATAATTTTATTTAGCTTTCAGTAGTTGATCACCACCCAGTTGGAGCCATCCTTTTTCTTAATGATTAGGATCAGACTTGCCCAGGGACTTTATGACAGAAATAGAAGCCCATGCTTCACTAGTTTGCTGATTTCATCCTCCACTACTGCTTCAGTGGCTTTTTATCATTGGATCAGTCTCATTATAATCGGCAAATTTTCCCCAATGTCAACCTTATGGATCACATCTCTTGCACATCTCAAATTGTGGTTGTCCTGAGTGAACACTTCCCGATACTTTCCAAATATTTTGAGCACCTCCTCTTGCTGGCCTTCTGATAGATCAGCGAGCTGCTCTCAATCAACCAATAGGTTGATGCTCTCAGTTACCCTGGCTGATTCTTCATCTCATCGTGGGTGAAATTTCCTCTATTTGGCTGTCAGCATTTCATGTTGTTTCTTAGGTCCAAAACTCATAGACCATAAAATCGATATTTTATCTTTTATATTATATATATATATGTATATTTGTATTTTTCTTTTGCAATGGGACTTGTAACCTACAACAAGGTTCATATGTCCTTCTTTTCTAATTCATTCAAACTGGTTCCTAGGTATACTCTGACCTACCAGGTATCATGGTTCAAAATCTTATCCTCTTAAGATTTAACCAACCATTTGGTTCTGTGGTCCTCTTCTAGGACTTGACCAAAATCTCAGGACATAACCATTTAATGGTTCAGAGGTCCTCTGGAAACATTGCAACTATTTTCTCTTAGCTCAATACTTCCAATTAGTATTGGTCTTGTTCACTATATGACCAGCAGCGCTGTTTCTTCACGTATAGGCTACACTTGCCAACTCTGGAAATACTCTTGAATATATTAGGCCTTTTATCCCTACTGTTTATTCGTCCAACTGGTCCTAATTTCATCTCATATTTCGGCAGCTGATGCTTTTATATCCTCATATCTCATTAGCCAACAGTTTCGGCCTATTGTTCAGTTCATTTTCTCCTTAAAACAACTTTTGTCATTCATTGCTATCTTTAATTACGCAGGTCATTCTGGACTCGTTAGCTTCAGCCAAATTCTCCTGAATTGATGAACTCGTCTCCAGCAACTTCTGATCATTGGTTGAGTGTAATTGAGTCAAAATGATTTACTCCACTATCTTGGATCAATCATTTCCTATTTTGAATTCATATCTTCATTTGTATGGAAATCCAATTCTCTGGATTGATTGCTTCCTATTTCATCCAATGCTTCATCTAAACACTCACTCCTCAGGACTATTTGAAGCGGATTAATTTCAACCTGATTTGATCCTGCTGTTCCTCAGGACTATTTCCAGTGGACCCAATTTTAACCTGAGTTGGCCCTGCTGATACTCTTCATCTCAAGTAGATGTCCAGTAAAACAGGTTTCCTTACAGCACTAGATAGTTTTTTTCATATCTAGGCTGCAAGTCCTTTACCCTGGTAATGAGTATTTTCCAATTGCTTCACTCAGAGCTCCACTTCTGAGCTGGGTGAATGCCAATGAACATGATCCACTTCACGTTCAATCTTCGTTACTTCCTTCAGTAACTTATCTCTAAAATTGTAAACATCTTCATATGACATCCTTATAAATTCTTCAACTCAACTACCCCTGTAATGAGCACCAACTTGTAAAAATTTACTTGTTGGGTTATTATCAGCAAACAACCCTAGTAATCTTTTTACTGCACAGGTTCAGTTTTCTTGTGCACTTTGTCTGCGTTGTATAGTATTTGATACTATTGATCGATGATAGTATGATAACTATTATCCGCAGTTGAGTATGAATTCTTATATCTCAGCCCAACGCTCAGCCAGTATTCCCAATTAAATACTTGAGATTTATGATCTTGGGGATTCAATACCTCATTTTGTCCAACCTAATCTTCATTGAGATTCCCTGGTGACAGTCTCTTTGGTCCAACACACAGTTGGCAGCAATCCCTGATTGTGTCTCCTTCTTCTCTAGATCCTCGCTCAGATCTTTACTCTTTTCACTAAGAGTCTTCCAATTATTGCACACAGCAATAATATCCTTGATAAGGGTAGCACAATGGAAAGCTGATGCTAGTTTACTACTTAAACAATATATGAGATTAATTAACTATAGAACTTCTTATCTGTTCTTGTAAATACTGTTTTACTAAGTGCTGTTTTTTGTTATAAGTGAATCCTAGGGAATTTATAATGGTGATTTGGTCATCTAACCCTTGGTTGACACCTCTTTGATGAAACAGCAGCCTTTGCCATTGAATCACCCATCCTTGCCTCAGCAGCGATGGTCTTCCCCATCCTGGCTAGGATTCCATCATTGGACATCCTCAAGACCTAAATGGAAAGAGTCAGAAAACGTGTCCCTAATATTTTCCTCTCAATCCAAGTGAATCAACCATATTTGGCTAGCGACCTGCTTAGGTAATGGGAATTATTACCCATTAAGGCAGGACACACACCAACTGATCAATTCGCTAGTTGCAGGTGCCATCACTCGCCTCACAACTTGCTATTCATTCTCAATCAGTTGGTGATGAAGTATGACCAATTCCAATTGGTACACCTGATAGTTAATCGCTATCTGATGCCCCTATTTCGTCGGCAACTCCACCCAATGAGATCTTAAGTATTCATCTGAATTGATCCCTAATGGATATGACCAGATGAATATCCTAAAATCCCCTGAACGTAGTTACTCCAGAAACTCGGGCCAACCAATTTCAATTCACTTCGCCTTAGGAATTATTCCCTAGTGATTCCTGGTAATCTAGCAGGCTGGGAATATGGGAAAAAATCCCCACACCTACATTCAAGGACAAGTTTATATCTGGAAAATGGATTATTTTATCTTTCCTCTATGTCTATGAAGCTGCAATAAAAGTACAACAAATTATAAAAAGGTTGAGCATAATAATTGTTTTAGTATTATAGATCTGGAGGTTATGGTGCCTCATATGGATGACTTGCATAACTGGAGAGAAGTGAAGAAAGCTTATATCAAGGAATTCAGGTCAGAGAAGAGCCTGAGTATGAAGAAACAGGCCTTCATGAGAATTGCGCTGCTCTAAAAAGAAAACCTTGCCAACTTTGCTGACTGCTTTCTATATAGAGGCACAAAAACTATTGATCTCTAAGATGTTGACTTCAGACAATGCCATAGTCACCATCATTTCCAGTTTACATAGTAAAACTGGACTAACCATGCACTTCACATCTGTTAAATAAAGCTTCAATTCTGTTTTGATATTAAAGAAGCCTTGATTGATGTAGTTGACATAAACAAGCCAGAGACCTCCCAAAAAGCCTCCACAAAACCTAGCGTGTATACCACGGAATAAGTGAAGCCTAAGAAGGAAGAAAAGCTAAGATGCAACTACTGCAAGAATTATACTTAGGATATGTGTTTCAATATGAACTCTGACATTACTGAACAAAGAAAAGGAAGGTCGACGTAGGTTCAGGTACCTTTAAAGCTGAATAACTCAAAGTACCTGAAAGTGAAATATTAACAATCTCTCACCTTTCTTGCATCAAAAATGAACCTAATATGACACTGAAGGGGGTCATTAAACTACAGGATATTATATATATAGGTTCACCTGCTGAACTTGCCATTCCAGACTTTTGAATGCTGAAAATATTGATGGCGCTCAGATTCTCAAAGGCACCTACCTCAGTCAGGTTATAGGGTGCCCTCAGATAATTGATACATCCAGTGATGCTGACCAGTACCTTGCCCTGTTGATCTGACCCATCTTGAGCATCCACAGTCTGATGGGAATCTAGAAGAAGTATCCTGAGACTGCCCAAATGCTTAGTGAAACTTTCCACCTCAAGGAGGCGTTAGTCCATCTACCAAAGTTTGGAGAAACTATCATTAAAATAAGAAATTAATATAAAAAGTCTGAGTTATGGTTATCTTAGGTATGAGATTATTTATCAGTGTTGTGTTGGCCTGCCTCATCAAGGAGATCAAGATCACTCCAGACCTTGAATACACTCAAGAGTGCAGTACCTCCAGTCTGAACAACACCAAGGTGATAGGTGCATACTCATTACTGCCAATCTGAGTAAGCAAATTAGTGTTTTCAGCTCCCGCCATTCCTCTTGATAAAAGTCAATATTCTATTCTCATCAGGATGCAACTTATGATCAAATATAAAGGAGCTGTCAATTTAAAAGAAGGATACTTAACATCTTCTCAACTATGAAGTTCACCTTGTCTTGAATAATAAAGATTTCATCAAGAAGGATTACTCTTGTCTGATTGAGTACCATGTTTCTGCTTTACCTTTTCAATATTCTACCTCTGGAAGAAACAAAAAAGCTACCTGACTCAGTAGATGCAGCAGAGGGCATACCGTTTTATGCCACTGAAGAGGTAAAAATAAAACCAGGAGAATAAAGATGGTTTTCACCAACATAACCCTACATACACCCTCTAACTGCTTGCTACACATTACTAGTTTCAATTGAGTAAATAGGTTTGGAACAAGAGTTTTTCCAGGTGTCCTCAATCCAGCTTATCAGAGCCCTATTGAGCTGTTACTTGGAAACTTAACCAATAATTATAGTTTAGTCAAGAAGCATCAAAAAATTTGGGAAGGTCAATTACTTCCCATTGATGAAGCTGACAAGGTAGATTTTATTGGTGTTCACCTTGATTTTGGCCTGTCCGCCAAAAATTTAATTTTCACTGTCCCTCAAGTCCAAATATATGATAAATTAAATCATGAGGAACTTGAGAAAGTGCAACAACTACTTGAAGATTATCAGGATGTAATTTTCACGTCAGATGTCAACTATGATCACATGAAAGACTGGACACATAGTATTTATGTAGGAGATTCAACCCCTATCAGATCAAAGCCATATAGGAAGTTGAAGGTAAAGTATCAATAGATGAAGACCAAGCTCAAGTATTTATTGGATGCTAATTTGCTTGTGCCTTTAAGAGTCCGTGGTCATCCCCACTGTTACTCATAAATAAGAAAAACGTCGATTACATAATAGTGATGGATTACCAGAAGCTAAAAGCCTCACTAATGACAGCTATCTGATTACAGGGAATAACAATGCCCTGGTCTAATTCTCTTGCTTAAATTTCTTCTCTGCGATGTACTTCACCTACGGTTATTGTCAGATGGATCCATCTTTAGAAGACTAAGAGAAATGTGCGTTGATATACATGGAATGGTTATTCCAACCTACTCAGCTCCCACATGAATTACAAAACACTCCAGCCTTGTTTTTGTAAGGAGAGTGTCTATAACTCTCCTGTTTCCAGCATGGTTGTGCTCGGTGCACAGAGCCAATGCATGGAAACTAGCTGTTAGTACCACAGTTACTAGAGCCAACAGAAGGTGCTGGTGCAATAATAACTTAAGGGAAAGAGTGCGATCATTATTAAAATTACCACACCAAAAATGACGCGGTGAACAAAGGGGAAATGGGTAAGCTTCCCAGGTTGGAGGGAACCTGGGCGAACCAATGGTGCACCAGGGGCTAATCAGATCATATGTAAAATGTTATGGTGAATGTAGTGCAAGACCTCCTCGATGAGGTCCATGCACAGGATCATTTGAAATAATATAGGTAAAAATGGGGAAAACGGGAAAGGTTTATTGTGTGAAGTCAACTAACAAGGAATGTTGGTCACAAAAACAAATAAAACAACGTTGGGGTAATTTGGGGTCTGCTAAAACAGTCCCGAACACCAATTCACCAATAGGCAAACACTACCATCCAAATTGGTAGAATAGACCAAAACTGGCTTCACTCGAGTAATCAGTTTAAGTCATCTCTGACCTAAACGCAAAATTCATAAATGGAATGGGTTTTGAAACCCTGTTCCTCTACTAAATGAATTGAACCATCTGTGTTAATTGAGTGAACCATCCATTTTAATGCCTGGGCTGACGCAAGGGCCTGGGCGTTGGGCACCTCACTAGTACCAACCTGAGCGTATTTTTCTTGTACCCAGCGTTGGTCTACTGTGTGCCTGAGGTCAGGGAGGGCCTGAAGCTTCACCTTCTGGGCCTCCTGTCGCCCAGCCTTATCCTTGGGGTTAGTCCCCACTATCATGTCATTTAACCATGACATTACCCTCTCCTCCCAATGGGGCTCAACCCCCTCCAGAGGCTTGCACAAGAAAAAGTTCTTATGAGCTGGGGCCAACTTCATAGCGGCAACGGTTGGTTTGGGTAAGATCCAGCAGCCTGGGGGAAACGCTTGTGGAAGACCTCAATCAGATCTTGGGCATGCACACAGTCACACGCTGGAACCCAACTGTTCTCTGCAGCGTCAAACCCCTTCCAAGATACTAGGTACACAAGTCTTCTTTTAACATGACAGGAGGCTACTTTTTCCTCCACTTCCCATTCTGGTGCCCCATCCACGAGATAGGCCTCAAGAGTCTCTGGTGGGGGCCCTCAAACAATGTCATTTTGATCTCATGAAAAACAGAGAAGATCTGAAATGAAGGTGGAAGATCTAGTTGGTATGAGGCATGGCCAACCTTTCTAACAACGTGGTAAGGGCCAATTCTCTTTGGTCCCAGCTTCTTGCATGGCTTCTTGATAGGGATGTTACAAGCATCAAGCATCACGAGATCCCCTTCCTTATATGCTGGACCCACTTGGCGTTTACCATCAGCGTTCTCCTTATACACTTGCATTGCCGCCTCCAAACTTGTGGACCCCCCTGGTGGACCTTCTTGATAGTTTTGGAAAAGTCCACCACCACTTCAACCTTTGACCCACAGCTGGGCTCCATGTTAAAGGCGGGTTTAAAGCCTTGGTTGGTGAAATAAGGGGAACAACTGATCAAAGAATGCAAAGTGTTGTTGTAGCTAAAATTGGGTCATAGGGAGGTGAGAAACCCAATCTTAATGATCTGCAGCGGTGTAACACCGCAGGAACTGTTCCAAGAACTGGTTCACTCATTCAGTCTGCCCATCGGATTTGGGGTGATAGGCAGTTGAATGGCAGGGGCAAATCTGAAGAGTCTTACACAACTCTTCCTAAAATTGACAGAGGTAAACTGGGGTCCTCAGTCACTGATAATTTTTGGGGAACCCCATGAAGCGCAAACACATGAGTGATGAAGAACCTAGCCATCTCAGCCGCTGTTATTGTTGTTCTGCAAGGGATAATGTGGGAGAACTTTGTAAAACGGTCCGCCACCACCATGATGGCATCATAACCATCAGAGGCATGTAATTTCACAATTTAATCAACTGATAGGGAAGTCCAGGGCCCATCAGCCTTTTAAACTGGTACCAACAACCCGGCTAAATATTGACAATTGGGTTTCATATGATTGCAGCCTAGGCACTCCTTACAATAACGCCCCACCTGAGCAGGCAAGCCCTTCCAATTTTATATGTGACGTAACAACTCCAAGGTCTTTGCTTTCACAGGATGACCAATATTGATTCCATCATGATGGTCCCAGATAATTTTCAGGCGCAGTGGTCCAGAAGGTACCCAAAGGCGCCCCTGAAACCACACCATCTCATCCTTTACGTGATAACCCCTGGATAGGTCCTCTTGATTTAAAGCGCTCTTAGCAAGTACCATAGTATATTTGGCTGATAGTGGCTGATAAAGGACAACCTTTCTGAACATAACATATTCCTCTGCATTTTCTAGAGATGCAAGCGCTGGCCCTTTGGCTGGGAAAGATGGAAAATGAAACAGAATTTTATTTGGAGAAATCATCACCTGTTTATTGTCTACTTCTACCTCCTTTGGATCAGGAGCTAAAGCAGGGTTGCGGCTTAAAGCATCCGCCAAACCATTATCTTTGCCCTTGGTGAATTTGTAAGAAAAGGCAAATTGGGCAAGGGTCTCATGCCAACGGGTCTGCCGTGGTGTTAGGACATGAGGGGCGCGGTAGTACAGCAAGGCACAGTGTTCTATACGTATGCAGAACTGTTGGGTAGAGCCATGCAAGTGGTGATGCCAATATGTCAGCGCCTCCACCACAGCTAGTAACTCCTTGTCATAAACGGCGTAATTCATCTCAGGCAGAGACATTTTTCTAGAAAAATAACTCACCAGATGCTCTATCCCATCTTCGCCTACTTGTAACAAGGCAGCCGCTATGGCGAAGTTGGAGGCATCAGTAGACACAACGAACTCTTAGGAAGAGTTGTCATGGTGAAGGATGGACGTGGACAACAGGGTGCACTTCATAGCTTGGAAAGCATCCTCTAAAACGGGGGACCACTGAAGCACTTTTGCACCACTAGCCCTATACAAGGGCGCTGCCACCTCAGAAAGGTTTGGCATAAACTTCTTGAGGAACGTACACGTCACCAAAAAACTCCTCAATTCTTTTTCTGAAGTGGGGGTAGGCCACTCACAAATCGCCTTCTCCTTGTCTGGAGTTATCATGTGTCCTTGGTCAAACATGATGTTGCCTAGAAAAGTGACCTTGGACTTGAAAATCTCACATTTACTAATCTTTAGCATGAGGCGGGCTGCTCTTAACCCTCTCCACCACTTGCTGAAGGTGTACTTCATGGGACTCATGATCAGGGGAAAACACCAGAATGTCATCCATGTAGGCAACCGCGCATACCCATAACAAGTCCCACAACGCTGCATCAATGTGGCGTTAAAAGATAGCAGGGCATTTTTAAGCCCAAAGGGCATGACCTGAAACTGGAATATCCTTTTTCTGGTACAAAAAGAAGTTAAACACTCTTGTCCCTTTTTAATCCGAATCAGATTGAATGCATTGAGGCAATCCAGCTTGAAGAAAACCTTATTCTTCTCCACATATCGTGCAATCTGTGAATCCAAAGGGATGGGATGGAGGTCTGATACAGTAACGTTACTGAGGTTCCCATAGTCTATGCAGGGGCATAGAGTACCATCAGCCTTCTCAACAAAGAGAAGTGGGGATCTATTGGGATTTTTGCCCATATTGCCAGCCTGCTAAATTACCAGGAATCGCTAGGGGATAATTCCCTAAGGCGAAGTGAAATGGAAATTATTTGGCCTGAATTTCAGAGTAACTACGTTCAGGGGATTTTAGGATATTTTCCTGGTCGTATCCATTATGGATTGATCCAGACAAATACTTAATATCTCATTGGGCGGAGTTGCTGACAAAATAGGGGCATCTGATAGTGATTAACTATCAGGTGTACCAATTGGGATTGGTTGGGTTTCATCACCGAATGATTGGGAATGAATAGCAAGTTGTGAGGCGAGTGATGCAGCCTGCAACTAGAAATTTGATCAGTTGGTGCATGACCTGCCTTAATGGGTAATAAGTCCCATTACCTAAGCAGGTTACTAGCCAAATATGGTTGGTTTACTTGGATCGAGAGGAAAACGTTAGGGACACGTTTTCTGACTATTTCCATTTAGGTCTTGAGGATGTCCAACGACGGAATCCTAGCCAGGATGGGGAATACCATTGCTGCTGAGATGAGGATGGGTGATTCAACGGCAATGGCTGCCATTTCATTGAAGAGGTGTCAACTGAGGGTTAGATGACCAAATCCCCACTATAAATTCCCTAGGATTCACTTATAATAAAAAACAGCATTTAGTAAAACAGTATTTATGAGAACAGATAAGAAGTTCTATAGTTGAATCATAAAGTATATAGTTTAAGTTTAAACTATCATCAGCTTTCCATTGTGCTATTCTTCTCAAGGATATTGTTGCTGTGTGTGATAATTGGAAGACTTTTAGTGAAGAAACTAAAGATCTAAGTGGGGATCTAGAGAAGAAGACACAATGAGGATTGCTGCCAACTGTGTGTTGGACCAAAGAGACCGTCACCAGGGGAATCTCAGCGAAGATCAGGTTGGACAAAATGAGGGAACAAATCCCTAAGATCACAACATCTTAAGTATTTAATAGGGAATACTGGCTGAGCGTTGGGCAAAGATATAAGAAAATATACTCAACTATGTTTTGATAGTCGTCATACTATTATAAATTGATAATATCAAATACTACTCAACGCGGACAAAGTGCACAAGAAAACCAAACCTGTGCAGTAAAAAGATTACTAGGGTTGTTTGCTGATAATAACCCAACAAGTAAATTTTACAAGTTGGTGCTCACTACATGGGTAGTTGAATTGAAGAATTTATAAGAATGTCATACAAAGATGAGTTATGCAAACTGTGGATGAGATTAGCCATGGTGAATCATAATGCACTAAACTCAGCAGACCATTGGAACTTCGCAGCTTTGGAAGAATGAGTCTTCAGGGTGGAGAAAGGATAGACAACGTTGTGAGTTTTGTGAATGAGTTACTTAGGAAAGTATCTTCATTGAATAAGAAAGAAGGGGACCTTGTTTGAGAGTCTTATACCTGAAAACGGAGTGAGAAGCAGATCGCATTTGTTTTAGAAATTTCAGCACTGATATAGAGTGACTGATAAAACAGGTGGAGGAACAAAAAGCTCACAAATGTGCTTGTGAGCCAGATATGGCAAGCGATGCCAAAGAAAGAAGTCCTCACATGATACTTAGGATTTTGGATACCCCAAGGAACATGATGCCCGCTTTTGCTGCCATTTCAGAGATGATGCCTGAAGTCACTCCTCAAGTTAGCTGAGTGGCCAAACCTAGAGGCTCATCCAGAGATAACTCAGAGGAATTTAAGGCAACACTAAAATTGCCAACGTTCCATCAGGATAACGCCCCAGTGTTTTCCTGATTGTTCAATATGACCATGTATGGCTTTGGGGATCATCAAAAGGCGTTGACGGCCATGAATTGCCTAGACACCAACTTTCAGAACTTAGTGTTACCTCACCTGGAGGGGGACAGCTGGTCATATGCTGAGGCAAAGGTGGCCATCATGAAATAATTTGGGAGTCTGATGCACATGTCAAAGTGCAAACAGGAATTTATGGTAATCCAGTTTCATAAAGATGAGTCTCTAGCTAGCTTCATGGATCAGTTTTACCAGGAGTTTCAGATCCTGGTCAGAGTGATAGTACGGATGACTTTGATGGCAAAATCGCCTTGCAAGTGGCCCTTTGTCCCTATCACAATTTGCATCGCATGATGTCCTCCGTGTTCAAGCTGGAAATACCTACCTCGCAAATGGTAGATAATTTGAAGATTTGGGAGCGACATTTGATGCCCCAAATAGAAGCTTCAAATCCAATCTGGTATGCAATCTAAATCCCATGAAGGGAAACAAAGGAGCCTAAGAGACAATCAACCAAACTGTTCTGGGGAATATGTCCAAAATATTCAGACGGTTGAATAAGAAGGAAAAGGTCTGCTACCAATGTGGTGGGAAAGGACATTTCGCCGTGCACTGTAAGAAGCTGAAGGATCATATCAACGTGGTCCAGGTGAAAGAGTCAGCTGCCACCAAGGAATCAGGAAAAGGGCCCACGGCCTAGATGGGGAACACTCTAGAGCTGCGGAGAAGCCTGTTTCTCCTGACATTATGACTGAGCAAATTGATATCAGAGATCTGTTAATGGACGATGAACAGGATCAGCTGTATCAAGTGGTCAATTTGGATGTAAATGCTGTGACCAGAGCCGGGGCAAAGAGAATTGACCCTGAGATAATCAAGGAAGTTGCCTGGATGTACGCCTGACAACTGACAGACAAGATTCAAACCACCGAGAATCCTGAAGAATTATCTGAAGTCCAATTAGATGAGGCCAATTTGTCAATCCCCCTCAGCACAATAAAGTAATCGTTTCCTGATTTATTGGCGCAAATAATTTACACCCTTGATTTGGCTAATAATGCCGCTATTCACTCAGTAAACACTATATTGTAATACTCTGAGTGTACATATTAAGACATACAAGTGAATTGAGTACAGGTGAGGGTGATTGTCAACAGCAGAGTGACCATCAATATTGTCTCAACCAAGATGGTAAAGAGGATGAAGATCTCGTTGGACTTGGAACATAAGAAGGAGTATGGGACAGCAGGCCAAATACCACCATCTCATGTGGAGCATATAGTGCGTTGCCACTATGATTCAGGTCCTTGATGGTATCTGCGCTGGCAATAGTTTTTACCAACCAAAACTATGACATTATGATTGGAATGGAGTTTCTACGCAAATACGGAGTTAAATGAAACTTTGAGGATAATATGTTGACCATATTGGGTCAGACGTTATCATTGGTATATCAGAAGGATGTTGAAGCTCCGCTGAATTAGAAAAACAACTTCATCAATCTAATATACAAGTATGGCATTGTCCCAATTTGGTACCAATTAGTTGGTAGGAAGTGAGATGAAATGCCAGCGAAAATCCTAGAGAACTGGGGAATTCCACTGAGGATCAAGATTGAGAAGACCATACTGCCAGGATCACAGATGATAGTTGACATGAGGTTGACATTGGAGATACCGGAGCTGTTGTATGAGGAGGTCAGAAGCCCCTGGAAGAAGTCCAGGGTGGAGCCTTGGGTGGCTCCAGGGATGTTAATGCTGGTCCATAGAGAAATTTTAATCTTCTGAAGAACTTGAGTGAAAAACTGATGAAGATCTGGAAGAATCAGATCATCACATTTGTTCATCTAATCCTGACAGCAGAATTGAGGAGATTCCACAATTTTGGGACTCTCAATGACATGGGATTACTGGCTGGGGTAACTGAGAGCATCAACCTATTGGTTGATTAAAAGAAAAGCTCGTTAATCTGTCAGAAGGCCAGCAAGAGGAGGTGCTTGAACTATTCGAAAAGTATTGGGAAGTGTTCACTCAGGATGACCACAATTTGGGATGCGCATGAGACATGATCCATAAGGTTGACACCAGAAAAAATTTTCTGATCAAAATGAGACCTATCTGATAATCAAAAGCCACTGAAGCAGTAGTAGAGGATGAAATCAGAAAACTAGTGAAGCATGGGCTTCTATTTCTGTCATAAAGTCCCTGGGCAAGTCTGATCTTAATCATGAAGAAAAAGGATGGCTCCAACTGGGTGGTGATCAACTACTGAAAGCTGAATAAAATTATGATGAAGGATTTGTATCCCCTACTGAGGATCAACGATGCACTAGATCGCTTGGGAGAAGCAAAGTAATTCTCCACAATGGATCTGATCAGGGAATATTGGCAAATTGACTTGCCAAAAGAAGACCAGTAAAAATGCGTAATTATTACCGCGCAGGGGTTATACCAACTGACAAGGATGCTCCGGGGTCTATGTAATGCGCCTGCAACGTTTCAGAGAGCTATGGACGTGATACTGAGTGACTTGAAGTTGTCATGCATCCTGGTATACTTGGACGATATAAACGTGTTCAGTAGGACGTTTACTGATCACCTACACCACTTGGAAGAAGTATTTAAAGTGACTGTCCACAGCTAACCTAAAGATTAAGCCAAGGAAGTGTCACTTCTTTAAAAAGAGTTGGAATATCTGAGATTCATATTCAACTCCAGTGGATTGCAGCTGCAAGCCCAGAAGATAGAAACCATAGAACGCATGGCTGTGCTGAGGAGTGTCTGAGACATCCAAGTGTTCCTTAGAATGGTCAGATACTAAAGTAGATTTATTCAGAACTTCACCTGAATAGCTAAGCCCTTATTCCATCTATTGAATGATCAAAAAAAATTCATATGGAATGAAGAGGCCCAGGACTTTTTTGATGATCTACGCCAGTATTTAATGGATTCTCTAATTCTGAAATATCTGAATCTTGATTGGGAGTTTATTATTTAAACTGATGCTTTGTTGATGGTGATTGGCGCCATACTAAGCCAAGTAAACGAACTTAGGGATGAACATTAAGTGACATATGTGAGCTGGACACTCTCAGCTGCTGAGAGAAACTACACCTTAACTGAGTGTTAATGCCTTGTGGTCATTTATGCATGTAAGCAGTTTCAGTTGTACATCCATGGAATGCACTTTAAAGTGGTGACGTACCACTCTTTGTTGCATTGGCTTCACAATTTGAGAGAGCCAGAAGGACGACTGTCCCAATGGGCACTTAAGCTCCAGGCTTATGATTATGAGATTGTCCACCAAGCGGGGGCTTCTCATCAGAATGCAGTTGGATTATTGCGGTTACCAATGGTCCAGATGGTATACTCGCAGGTGGATGAGCTATTCCAGAGAATGGTCAATGGAGAAATTGGGAATGAGCCCCAAGAAATCCAAGGTGCACTTCAGAAAGCGATGGAAAAGACTGATACCATAGATGGACAAGTGTTTAATATGATCAATGGGAAGAAGTTATTATTCCTGAATCCATCAGAAAGAGCAGCTATTGTGCAAGCCACTTACAAGGTTGTCAGTCATGGAGGCCTGAGGAAAACAACCAATCATATTTTCCATTACTATACTGGGAATCCATCAACTACGATGTCACAGATTATCTAGCTTGTTGCGTGGAGTGCCAGCTGCACAAACCACATAAGAATAAAACTTGATACTGACTGGTCCACCCTGGATTTGCCTGGCATACGGTGTCCATTGATGTAATGGGACTGTTGATGATGAGCACAGGGGGATTCAAGTACATTATAGTTTCCATTGACCATCTGACGAGTTGGGTTGAGATGAAGGCCCTAACAAAAGTAGATGCTACCAGTACCACTAGGTTCATCCTGGATTGAGTAGTATATCAACATGGATGTCCACAGGTCCTGCTTAGTGATAATAGGACAAACTTCATATCTCATGTGATCCTGCAATTATATGAAATAATGGGGATCAGAGGAGTCATGTCTGTACCCTACTGGCTGGAGATGAATGGACTGGTAGAATGGGTGAATGGAATTCTGGCCGCGATGCTGAGGATGCTGGTCACAGGAAGAACTTCCGCGTGGGGAACATACCTGAGTTTGGTGACATTCACCTACAATAACAGTCATCATATGGTGATTGGAAAAACGCCGTTTGAGTTGTTGTATGGGAGAAAGGCCGCGTTGCCACTGATTATATATTTGGTGGTGGAACCTACGTTGGGGATGAGTGCTGAACAGTACTTGAACTGACTGACAAATATCCTGATTGATATGCAATTGCAAGCATTTAATAGTACATTAAAGAAAAGGATATGAGCGAAATTGACGGACAATAAGAACTGGACATCCTTAGCAGAATATTGAATAGGCGAAAGAATAGCCTATTGCAATATGCATGGTTTTAGAGGAAGAAATAAACTAGATGTATTGTGGTTGTGTCCATTTGAGGTTATCGCCAAGATGGCGACTGTTGCCTACTCCATCAAGAATCTCTTAGATGTAAGAGTTGTGAATTGAGTCCATGCTAAGTATCTGAAGCGATGGATAAATGAAAAGATTATAAGAGTTCCCAAAGGATTGATGAATCACTAAGTTGGTCATATCCTGATAATTAGGTCAAGTCCAAAAAAAGGACCACTGAACCAATCTAGATGGTTAAGTCTGAAAAAGACCTCTGAACCATAGAAAACTGGCAGGTTTAAGTACCCAGGACCCAGTTTGGGGGAAAAATAAAAAGATGTACTGATGAACAGAAACAAGGTCAAATCCCTTGGAAAAAAAGAACAATAAAATAAAAAAATGTTAAAAGATATTGAAATAAGAGATATCTATAAATTGCACAGAAAAAGAACTGATATAATTTTATAATTTTTATTTTTATTAATTGTCCTCAATACAGGGATGATTCTGCCTATGTCTCCTCTTGGGGGAGGGAGGATGGATTGTGGTAGGAATGAACAGCCCAGCAAAGTTATGTGAGATCAGATGCTAGTGAGGGCTAGACCTAAAGAAAACCACATTCTTTGAGCGGAGGCAGAGCCCTGAGAAAATGTGACTAGGGATAGAGGTATTGAAATGTTGGAAGATCCCAATTACAAAACCCCGGAGTGGGGAGGAAAACAGCAATAAAGAAAGAGGCAATTGGCAAATAACCCTGAGTAATCCTGATATGGTACCAAATCCAGAAGATTAGTCTTGAGCGCCTGACGACGGGCTTCATCAAGAACACTAGATATATGGGCTGGCAACGAACAAGGGATGCTTGATGGGGGTTGCTGAATCATGCCCCCTACCAACGCCATCAGCGGAAGATACTGATGGGAAGCGCTGGCAAAGAGAAAGTTGTGTAGGAACAAATGGCATCCTACACATGACAACTATGGGCTTCTCAGAAGCTGAAGCTGAAGGAGCAGTGAAACCTGGGAGAGGCCGAAAGCTTTGTGGACCAACTTCATAGAACTTGGCAAGCAAAGCGAAGAGCATAAGTGGTGGTATCCCAATCCAGGATGTTATCAAGATCAGAGGGATTCAGCGCTAGGGACAAAGCCTTGGTGACTTATTCTGGAGTTCAGCGTAGGGGAGCTCAAAATGAATACTGTTACCAATGGTGAGCTCAGTAGTTAGAACAGCGGGTTTTTAATATTGTCCAATTCAGAAGAGGAACTCAGGAAGTGATCTGGCCTGGAAAGAAAAGGGTGATCAAGAGCAAATGACATAATCTCTTGAGCATCTATGAAAATGATCAGTGCATCAGTGAAAGGAGCCAAATCCAGAGAGTTTTGGAATCCAACTCTGGAATTAACGGCAGATGAAGAATCAGCCAAGAGTTGTTTGAAATGATAGCAAGCCAGGTTTTGGAGGGATTGGTTAACATTTCCAGTAATTCAATGGAAGGACTAGCCGCTGGCGCCAGACTAGTCATATGAGTCCTGTAAGTACCATAGAAGAGGTTCCGCCATGCATCCTGACTCATCTTCTGGAAGAGCTGGAGGTCTTGATCAGACAAACTATTCAGAAGCTGCTGGTATTGCGACTCAGAATTTGACATATGAGTTGTATGAGAGGGGAAATGTTGGACTTATATTAAAGTTGACATTATGCACCCTACAATCCATTAAGCTCCAATTTCAGAGAAATTACTCTCAAAATTAATGGGATAAGCTCTTCAAGAGAAGAATTAGGAATGACTTGAGCCAAGAGGTTATGAAAGAAATAACAAGGGCAAATAAAAATAAGTATTGCTTAATTAAGCCACGAAACAAACATTGATGGCAAGAGTCTCCTATCTAGTTGAGGAGAGAATCAGGAATTCAAGGACTCCAGACCAAGAGTCCTGAATATGACAGCAGGTCATGTACCCTGATGGGGGAAATTGAATCCTAGGACTAATATCATCATGAGTAAATTGATCAGCCTGGCACAACAAAAGGATGTGGGGACCGCGCTCTGAGTAGGCAGTTTTGAGGAGGAAGAGGAAGAGCGCCGCATGCCAAAGGTCATCCTGAGCAGCATTGAGTATTGATGAATGTACTCCGCTTGAGCCAATGAAGTATCTGACCAAGCATCCAAAGTGGTGTTTTCATGTCCCAGTCCTTTTCTCGCTGGAAATCTAGGCAAGAGGGGGATGTGTTGGGATTTTTGCCCGTATTCCCAGCCTGCTAGATTACTAGGAATTACTAGGGGGTAATTCCCTAAGGCAAAGTGAATTGAAAATTGGTTGGCCCAAGTTTTGGAGTAACTACGTTGGGGGATTTTAGGATATTCGCCTGGTCATATACATTGGGGGATTGATCCAGAAAAATACTTAAGATCTCATTGGGTGGAGTTTCTGACGAAATAGGGGCATCTGATAGTGATTAACTATCAGGTGTACCAATTGATATTGGTCAGGTTTCATCACTGAGAGATTTGGAATCAATAGAAAGTTGTGAGGCGAGTGATGCCGCCTGCAACTAGCAAATTGATCAGTTGGTCTGCGACCTGCCTTAATGGGTAATAAGTCACATTACCTAAGCAGGTCGCTATCCAAATATGGTTGGTTTGCTTAGATTGAGATGAAAACGTTAGGGACATGTTTTCTGACTCTTTGCACTTAGGTCTCAAGGATTTCCAACAACAGAATCCTAGCCAGGATGGGGAAGACCATCACTGCTGAGATGAGGATGGGTGATTCAATGGCAATGGCTTCTGTTTCATCAAAGAGGTTTCAACTGATGGTTAGACGACTGAATCCCCGCTATAAATTCCCTAGGATATACTTATGGAAACAGAATTTAATAAACCAGCATTTAGTCAACAGTATTTATGAGAACAGATAAGAAGTTCTATAGTTGAATCATCCTGTATATAGTTTAAGTAGTAAACTATCATCAGCTTTCCATTGTGCTATTCTTCTCAAGGATATTATTGCTGTGTGAGATAATTATAAGACTCTTAGTGAAAAGAGTAAAGATCTGAGCGGGGATCTAGAGAAGAAGGAGAAACAATTGAGGGATTACTGCCAACTGTGTGTTGGACCAAAGAGACTGTCACCAGGGAATCTCAGCGAAGATCAGTTTGGACAAAAATGAGGGATTGAATCCCTAATATCACGACATCTTAAGTATTTAATTGGGAATACTGGCCAAGCGTTGGACTGGGATATAAGAATTAATACTCAGCTATGGATAATAATTATCATACTATTATTATTGATAATATCAAATACTATACTATACGGATGAAGAGCACAAGAAAACTGAACCTGTGCAGTAAAGAGATTACTTTTGTTGTTGGCAATAATAACCTAACAAGTTTATTTTTACAGGAACAAAAGAGGAGGTACGTTGAATTTCGCGCCTTTGGCTAACTGCTCCTTTACCCACACATATAACGCCTCTTCCTCCCAGATGGTCAAGGGGTAAATGGGAGAAGAAATACGCACCAGATCCACAGTGAGTTTGAAGTCACAGTTGTACTCTGAATGATCAGGTAGTGCGTCAACTGATGCTGCATCTTAGGAAGATTCCAAACCCTCCAAACAAGAATGTAGGGGAACCACCACAGTGGGCTTCAGTATAGAGGCAAGGCTAAGGGTTTGAAGGTGGGGCCAGTGGGGAAAGTCACCCTGAGAGTCAGCCTCAAACAAAGGAACAACCAGTGTGTGACCATTCTTTAATGTTAGGGAGAGGTTATTTTCTTTCAAATTGGTTTTAACGTCAAACTTCCGCCACCACTCCACTCCTAAAATGATAGGGAACAAGAGGTTTTTGACAGCCTGGAAGTGATTGGACAAGTGTTACTTGCCAACCTGATAGTCCACTGTCCCCATAATCTTCAGAGTGAAATATACCTTGGGACGCCCCTCTCATAACCATAATACCTGGCAAGCAACTCAGCTTAAGGTTTTCAGCTAGGCTTTGGTCCATAAAGTTAATAGAGGCGCCAGTATCCACCAGTACAGTGGTGCTGAATTTCCCTAAAGGGGATGAAAGGGTAGCAGTCGGTAGAGAAAACCCTGAATGGTCTTAGTTAATACAGACAGCGCCAGACACCACCAACAAATTCATCATCTGGCATTAGCACACCATCAAGGTATGTTTTGGAATCTTAGAAGGGGGAGGGATAGTTGGCCACTCTTACTACTGAGGCCACATACCTTACCATGCCTTCTGCAGGTGCATATACTTTATCATATTAAAAAAGAAGTTTTTTTCTCCACTTCCTGAGTGCCACGGATCATGATAGGGGTCAAACGAGGGTTCTCAGGGGTTATTTGATATACTGGAATAGGGTTCTCGTCTAGGCCATAAAAGTTAATAAATGGCTCAGAGGTTTGGAAAAGGTCTTTGTCATAAAACGCGTTTTTAGAAGCAAATGACTTTATTCCCCCAACTGCAATGGAATGCCTGACGTTATCCAAGGCCAACACCCCCAGGCTCATCTGCGCTGATTCTGCCATCATTGTCTGAATGCACTGTCAAAGTAAAACTCATTTATTTAAATTGAAATCAGTGATTTTGGCAGAAAGTCTGAAGATCATGACTTTTGGACCAATAAGCATCTGTATCCACTGGGTACGAGCATGAAGGGTGGGTACTTTCCAGTTGGATGCAGCCATAATAACGCCGAGATGCTCCAACCTTCAGAGAAAAGAGGAAACAGCAGTGCGGCTGACCACAGCCAAAGCCCACAGCCAGCGCCCACCATTTACTCTTTGGAAAAGTCCCACATGGAAAAAGTTTGTGCACATGGAAATGAAAGGTTGGTCAACTAATGTAAGGAGAGTGTCTATAACTCTCCTGTTTCCAGTGTGGTGGTGCTCAGTGCACAGAGCCAATAAATGGGAACTAGCATTAGATTACAGTTACTAGGACCCAGCAAAAGATGCTGGTGCCATAATAACTTAAGGGAAAGAGTGCGATCATTTATAAAAAATACCACACCAAAAATGACACAGTGCACAAAGGGGAAAGGGGTAAGCCTCTCAGGTTGGAGGGAACCTGGGAGAACCAATGGTGCACCAAGGGCTAACCAGATCATATGTAAAATGTTATGGTGAATGTAGCGCAAGACCTCCTCAAAGAGGTCCAAGCATAGGATCATTTGAAATAACATAGGTAAAAGTGGGAAAGGTTTATTGTGTGAAGTCAACCAACAAGGAATGTTGGTCACAAAAACAAATTTAAACAACGTTGGGGTAATTTGGGGTCTGCCAAAACAGTCCCAAGCACCAATTCATCAATAGGCAAACACTACCATCCAAATTGGCAGAATAGACTAAAACCAACTTCACTCAAGTAATCAATCGAAGTCATATCCAACCCAAACGCAAAATTTCATAAATGGAACAGGTTTTGAAACCCCGTTCCTCTACTAACCAAATCAAACCATCTGCGTTAATTTATTAAACCATCCATTTTAATGCCTGGGCTGATGCAAGGGGCTGGGCGGTGGGCACCTCACTAGTACCAACCTGGGCATATTTGGCTTGTACCCAGCGTTGGCCTACTGTTTGCCTGAGGTCAGGGAGGGCCTGAAGCTTCACCTTCTGGGCCTTCTGTTGCCCAGCCTTATCCTTGAGGTTGGTCCCCACTATCATGTCATTTAACCATGACAGTTTCAATGGGTGATGGATCACATCATGCAAGATCTTAAACTCATCTGTGTGATTGTTTACCTAAATTACATAATGGGGTTTTCCAAAACCTTCACCAATCATTTAGACCACCTCAAGTCAGTGTTCTAATGACTAAGAGAGAATCATACTAAACTAAAACCTGCAAAGTGTACTTTTTCCAACATGACTTGAACTTTCTAGGGCATGCCATATTGCAGAAAAGGATTCAACCCACATACAATAAGGTTGAACCAATCTCCAAGATGCCTGAGCCAAAGAGCCTTTGAGATATACAGGTTTTTTTAGGAATGATGGGATATTTTCATCAAACTATACCTAACTCTACTCGCCTTGCTTAACCTCATGTCAAACTTCTTGCCAAAAACACCCCTTTTTGTATGAGGGGTAGAGCAACAACCTGCATTTTAGTCAATGAGGAGTTTATTGAAAAAATGGCCAATATTATGATATTAAAGACTATGGGAAGCCATTCATCCTGATTACCAACGCCTATGACTTAGATGTAGGCGCCATCCTTTCTCAACTGGATGAGAATGGCATTGACCACCTGGTGTCATATTATAGCAAAACGCTTTCCAAAACTGAGCAAGATTATAGCGTCACAGAGAAAGAGTTCTTAGCTGTTAACCTGGTGGTGAAGCATTGCCAGTTCTTATTGTACGTTATGAACTTTACAGTTGTGATAGACCATGCTTTCCTACTTTGGCTACAAAACATGAAAGATCTGACAGGAAGACTATCCAGATGGACTCATAAGCTTCAGAACTATGACATGAATATTGTCCACTGAGCTTGAAACACATGAATGTAGATGAACTGACTTGACTGCCCCTACTATATCTTGACAATAGAAAATCTGAATGGTTACATGACCTAAGCATGAAGCCAAACTCTTGGGAGGACAAAGATGAACCAGTTTAAATGATGCTTAGATGACATGCTCAAAATACAAAGGTTCTTAATGGATTGATTTACAAAAAAGGCATAATTGACTGGCTACCTTGCTTGTGACTCTCTGAATGAACCAGTTATAATGGAAGCTCACAATACTTTAGGCCATGTAGGAGCTAGAGAAAGTTATAAATGGATCAAGGATCACTACTATCAGAAAGAAATACTGACTCTGTAGTGGAAGTCTTTGAGACTTGCATCACCTGTAAAATCAGAAGCTGCATAAGGCCAAGTATAAGTATCAGCCTATGACTCCTCAGCAACCGTTTCATATCATCAGTTTAGATGTCATAGGTCCACTACCTAAATCCACAAAAGTAGATCGATACATCCTAGTAGGTATTGATCATTTTGTAAAGTTTATTAGAGCATTTGCCATTCCTCACAGACCACTAAAGTTGCTGCTAACTTTTTATATCAAAACATACTACTAGGCACAGCTGCCTGCAGGTTCTACTAAGTGATAATGAGAAGATTTTATGTCATGAGTTGTGAGGATCTTAGCTTAGAGCATGAGAACTCAACAATTATTCTCAGTGCTTAAAAACATATCAAATAATGGTAATGTAGAAAGAGCAAATTGGACATTGGTCTCAATACTATGCAAGATGGACACTACCAATCTATTACACTTGGACCAATACCTCCCAAGTGCATTGATTTTTTATAGGACAAGTTTCCATCAAAATAATAAGATGTCTCCCTTCAAGGCCTTATATGGAAGAGAACTTTGAATCCCCGCTGTCAGGATATCACCCCCATTTGATTAATCCTCATCCCAGGGTTAGACTTATAACAGCCCTTGTAAAAATTTACTCTTGTGGTTAATTATCAGTCATCAACCCAGTAACCTTTTTACTGCAAAGGTTTAATTTCCTTGTGCACTTTGCATTGTATAGAATGTATTATCCAATAAAAGTATGGAGACTATTATCCATAGTTGAGTTTGAACTATTATTAGGCCCAATGCTTTGGCCAGTACTTCCAATTAATACTCTAAGTCATACTCGTAGGGATTTGTTCCCTATATTCCTGTCCACCCAATCTTCATCTAGATACCCCAGTGACAGTCTCTTTCAGCCCAACATACAGTCAGCAGCTATCCCTGATTGTGGTTCCCTTTGTCTCTAGATCCCCGCTCATATCTCTACTCTTCTCTCTGAGAGTCTTCCAATTATTGCCTTCTGCAATAATATCCTTGAGATGGAACGTCACAATGGAAGCTGATAGTCTAATTATACACCAAATCGACAATATTACTAATAATACTAATAATAATGTTTACTAAATGCTGTTTTTTGTTATAAGTGAATCTTAGGGAATTTATAGTAGGGGATTCTGCCGTCTAACCCTCAGTTGATACTTTTCGATGAAACAGCAGCTGTTGCCATTGAATCACCCTTCCTCATCTCAGCAGTGATGGTCTTCCCCATCCTGGCTAGGATTCTGTCATTGGACATCCTTGAGACCTCAAACAGAAAGAGTCAGAAAATTTGTCCCTAACGTTTTCCTCTCAATCCAAGCAAACCAACCATAATTGGCTAGCGACCTGCTTAGGTATTGGGACTTATTACTCATTATGGCAGGTCACTTTACCAACCAATCAGTTTGCTAGTTGCAGGTGGCATCACTTGCCTCACAACTCACTATTCATTCCTAATTAGTTGGTAATGAAACCCAACCAATCCCAATTGGTACACCTGATAGTTAATCACTATCAGATGCCCCTATTTCGTCAGCAACTCCACCCAATGAGATCTCAAGTATTCATCTGGATCGATCCCCAATGTATATGACCAGGCGAATATCCCAAAATCCCCCAAATGTAGTTCCTCCAAAACTTGGGCCAACTGATTTCCGATTCACTTCGCCTTAGGGAATTTTTCCCTAGTGACACCAGGTAATCTAGCAGGCTGGTAATATTGGCATAAATCCCAACACATCCCCCTCTTGCCTAGATTTTCAGCGAGAAAAGGACCAGGGCATGAGAACACCACTTTAGACGCCTGGTCAAATACTTCATTGGTTCAAGTGGAGTACACTCATCAATACTCAACGCTGCTCAGGATGACCTTTGGCATGTGGCGTTCTTCCTCTTCCTCCTCGCTACAACCTTCTCAGAGCGCGGTCCTCACAACCTTCTGTTGTGCTAGGCTGATCGATTTACTCGTGACAATATTAGTCCCAGGATCCAGTTTTCCCCCACCAGGGTATATGACCCTCTGTCATATCAGGAGTCTCAGTCCAGCGTCCTTGAATTCCTGATTCTCTCCTCATCCTAGACAGGAGACTCTTGCCATTGATGTTTATTTCGTGTTTTGATTAAGAATACTTATTTTTATCTGCCCTTATTATTTCTCTCATAACCTGTTGGCTCAAGTCATTCCTAATTTTTCTCTTGAAGAGCTTATCCCATTAATTTTGAGATTAATTTCTCTGAAATTGGAGCTTAATGGATTGTAAAGTGCATAATGTTAACTTCCATTTAAGTTTAACATCCTCCCTCTAGTCCATCTCATATGTCAAATTCAGAATCTCGCTACCAGCAGCTCCTCAACAGTCTGTCTGATCCAGATCTCCGTCTCTTCCAGAAGATGAGTCAGGATTCTCAACAGAACCTCTTCTATGGTCCTTCCAGGACTCATACACCTAGTCTGGTGCAAGCGGCTTGTCCTTCCATCAAATTACCAGAAACGGTAACTAATCCCTCCAAAACCAGGCTGGCCATTGTCTCAAACAACTCTCATCCGACTCTTCCCTTGCAGTCAATTCCAGAGTTGGACTTTGAAACCCTCCTGGATTCAACTCCTTTTGCTGATGCTCCAAACATCATCATTGATGCTCTTGAGATTATGTTGGTTGCTCTGGATCATTCATTCTTGGCCCAGTTGGACTTGCTCCCTGAGTTCCTATTCCAACTCAGTCAATTTTACAAAACCGCTGTACTGGTTTCTGAGCTCTCAATCAGGAACAGCATACACTTTGAGCTCCCCTACACTGAACTTTGGGCCCAAGTCACCAAGGCTTTGACATTAGCGCTGAATCCCTTTGATCTGGATAACCTTCTAGATCAGGATACTGCTGCTTATGCTCTTTGCTTTGCTGGCCAAGTTCTTTGAAGTTGGTCAACAAAGCTTCCAGCCTCGCCTGGCTTCCACCGGTCATTCAGCCTTAGCTTCCATGAAGCCTGTAGTCGCCATTTGCAGGATGCAATCTGCTCTCTGCACAACTATTTCTTCTCTGGAGCTTCCCATCGCTATCTTCCATTAATGGCATTAATCAGGGGCATGATTTGAAAACCCCCATTGATTATTACCTCTTCGCTGCCAGCCCATATGTCTGGTGTTCTTGATGAAGCCTGTCATCAGGCACTCAAGACAAACCTTCCGGCACTAGTGCCTTATTGGGATTACTCAGGGTTATTCACCAATTGCCTCTTTCTTTATTGCTGTTTTCCTCCCCACTCTGGGGTTTTGCAATTGGCATCTTCCAACATTTCAATTTCCCTATCCCTAGTCACATTTTCTCAGGGCTCAGCATCCACTCAACAAACGTGGTTTTGTGTAGGTCTCGACATCACAAGCATCTGATTGCATATTGATTTCATCAGGCTGTTTCTTCCTACCGCGATCCATCCTCCCTCCTTTAAGAGGTTACATAGGCGGAATCATCCCTGTACTGAGGATGATCAGTAAAAATAAAATTATAAAAATATATTGACTTTTTTTATCTATGCAGTTTTATAATTTTTTTCCCATATTTTTTGTCAATTTTTTATCTTTATTCTTCTTTTTTCCTATGGGGCTTGACCTTGTTTCAGTTCAGAGGTCCATTTTTTTCCCCAAACTGGGTCCTGGGTACTTAAACCTACCAGTTTTCCATGGTTCAGAGATCCTTTTTTCTGACTTAACCATCTAGATTGGTTAAGAGGTCCTTTTTTTGGACTTGGCCTAATCATCAGAACATGACCAACTTAATGGTTCATCAGTCCTTTGGGAACTCTTTTATTTTTTCCTCAATCTAATGCTTTAGATACTTAGTGTGGACTCGATTTACAATTCTTCCATCCAAGAGATTCTTGATGGAGTAAGCATCAGTCACCATCTTGACAATTACTTCAAATGGACCTGACCACAATGCATCCAATTTGTTTCTTTGTCTGAAACTATGTGTATTGCAATAGGCGACTTTTTCCCTATTTGATATTCTTCTAATGCCAGTCAGTTTTTGTCATCTGTAGATTTTGCCTGTATCCTTTTCTTCAAGGTCATATTGAATGCTTGCGATTGCATATCAATCAGGATACTTGTTAGTCAGTTCAAGTATTGCTTGGTACTCATCCCTGATGTAGGTTCTACTACTGAATATAATATTGGCGGCAACGCGGCCTTTCTTCCATATAGTAATTCAAATGGCGTCTTTCCCGTCGCTGTATGATGACTAATACTCTAGGCTAATGTCACTGAACTCAGGTACATTCCCCACACGGAAGTTTTCCCTGCAACTAGCTTCCTCAGCATTGTGGCCAGCATCCTATTGACCTGTTCTACAAGTACATTTGTCTCCAGCTGGTAATCCCATTTCATCAATAGACCCAAAATTGTGGAATCATCTCAATTCTGCTGATAATATCAAATGAATAAATGCGATTATCTGATTCCTCTTGATCTTCATTGGTTTTTCACTCAAATTTGCCAGGAGAACTCATATCTCTCCATGGCCCAGAATTATTATCCTGGGAGCCACCCATGGCTTCACTCTGGACTTCCAGGGGCTTCCAACTTCTCCATACAACAGCTCCAGAATCTCCAAAGTCAACCCTGTGTTGACTATTACCTGCGATCTGGCTGGTATGGTCCTTTCCCTCTTGATCCTTAATGTAATTCCCCAGTTTTATAGGATTTCTGCCGGCATCTCTCGTCAATTCCTACAAACTAATTGGTACTGAATTGGTACAATGCCATCATTGTATATTAGATTATTGAAGTTGTTTCTCTGATTCAATGGATTTTCACCATCCTTCTGATATACCAATGGTAATGTCTGACCCAGGATGGTCAACGTATTATCCTCAAAGTTACATTTAACTCCATACTTCCGCAGAAACTCCGTTCCAATCAGGATATCATAGTTTTAGTTTGCCAAAACTATCGCTGGCATGGATACCACCAATGACCCAAAATTGTAGTGGCAGTGCACTATACGCTCCACAGGAAATGGTGGTGTTTGGCCCAGCTGTTCCATACTCTTTCTTGTGTTCCAAGTCCAGGGAGATCTTCATCCTTTTCACCAGCTTGGTTGACACAATATTGATGGGCGCTCCGCTGTCAACTATTGCCCTTACCCTCACTTGATTCACCCAAATATCTATATATGTACACTCAGAGTATTTTAATATAGTATTTACTGAGTGAATAGCAGCGTTATTAGCCAAATCTAGGGTATGAATAATCTGCGCTGATAATTCAGAAAACGATTCTTTTATTGCGCTGAGGGGGATTGACAGATTGGACTCATCTAAACGAACATCTGATAACTTATCAGGATTCTCAGCGGTCTGAATCTTCTCTTCCAGTTGTTGGGCATACAGCCAGGCAACTTCCTGAATTATCTTGGGGTCAATCTTCTTTGCCCCAGCTCTGGTCATGGCGTTCACATCCATGTTGACCACTTGGTATAGCTGATCCTGCTTGTCATCTACAAACAGATTGCTAATGTCTATTTCTTCATTCATGATATCAGGAGGAACAGGTTTCTCCGCTACTCTAGACTATTCCTTGTCTAGGCAGCGGGCCCTTTTCCTGAATCCTTGGCTACTGATGTTTTCTTGGCCTGGACCACGTTAATCTGATTATTCATCTTTTTGCAGTGTGCAGAGAAATGTCCTTTCCCGCTACACTGAAAGCAGACCTTCTCTTTCTTGCTTAACCATCTGAATTCCTCAGGCTTATTTCCTGTCACAGTTTGGTTGGTAGCCTCTTTTGCTCCTTTGCTTCCCTTCATGGGATTCGAATTTTGGACTGGATTAGACTTGAAGCTTCTATTTGGGGCATCAAACGTCACTCCCAAAATCTTCAGATTGTCTACCATTTGCAAGGTAGTTATCTCCATCGCAAATACAGAAGACATCATTTGATGCAAATTGCAATAGGGCCAAAGGGCTGCTTGCAAAGCGATTCTAGCATCAAAGTCATTTAACACTTTAGCTCCAGCCAGGATCTGTGACTCCTGGTAAAATTGATCCGCGAAGCTAGCAAGAGACTCATCGTTATGAAATTGATTTCCCATAGATTCTTGCTTGCACTTTGACATGCAGGTTGGACTCCCAAACTCCTTCATTATGGCCACCTTAGCCTCAGTATATGACCAGCTGTCCCCCTCCAAGTGGGGTAACATTAGGTTCTGGCAGTCAGTGTCCAAGAAGTTAATGACTATCAACACCTTTTGACGATCCCCATATCTATTCATAGTCATGTCAAACAGTCAGAAAAATTGCTGGGGCATTATCTTAATGGAATGTTGGCAATTTCAGTGTTGCTCTAAATTCCTCTAAATCATTTTGTGCTGATTCTTTTGGTTTGGCTACTCAGCTAACTTTTGGAGTGACTTTGGGCATCATCTCCAAAAGGGCATTAAAAGCAGGTGGAATGTTTCTCAGGGTATTTGACTTCCCAAGTATCCTGCGAGGACTTTTCTCTTTGGCATCACTGGCCATATCAGGCTCACATGCACATCTGTGGGCTTTAAAGTCCTCTGCTTCTTTCATCAATTTCTCAATATCCACACCAAACTTTCTTAAATGAATGCAATCCGCTTCTCACTCCATTTTCAGGAATAGGACCTCTCAAACAAGGTCTCCTTTCTTTTTTTTAACGAGTTTACTTTGCCGAGTAACTCATTCTCAAAGTTGGCTACATTTTCTACTCCTTCCTCCACCTTGGTGACTCATTTTTCCAAGGCTGCGAACTCCCAATGGTCCGCTGAGTTTAAGGCATTATGATTCACTGTGGCGATCTCAGCCCACAACTTGCGCATTTCTTCTTTATATGACATTATTATTAGATTCTTTGCTCAACTACCCCTGTAGTGAGCACCAACTTGTAAAAATTTACTCTTGTGGTTAATTATCAGTCATCAACCCAGTACCTTTTTACTGCACAGGTTTGATTTCCTTGTGCACTTTGCATTGTATAGAATGTATTATCCAATAATAGTATGGAGACTATTATCTGTAGTTGAGTTTGAACTATTATTAGGCCCAATGCTTTGGCCAGTACCTCCAATTAAATACTCTAAGTTGTACTCATAAGAATTCGTTCCCTATATTCATGTCCACCCAATCTTCATCCAGATACCCTGGTGACAGTCTCTTTCAGCCCAACACACAGTTGGCAGCTATCCCTGATTGTGGTTCCCTTCGTCTCTAGATCCCCACTCAGATCTCTACTCTTCTCTCTGAAAGTCTTCCAATTATTGCCTTCTGCAATAATATCCTTGAGATGGAATGTCACAATGGAAGCTGATAGTCTAACTATACAACAAATCAACAATATTACTAATAATACTAATAATAATGTTTTACTAAATGATGTTTTTTATTATAAGTAATCCTAGGGAATTATATAGTAGGGGATTCAGTCGTCTAACCATCAGTTGACACCTCTTTGATGAAACAGCAGCCGTTTCCATTGAATCACCCTTCCTCATCTCAGCAGTGATGGTCTTCCCCATCCTGGCTAGGATTCTGTCATTGGACAACCTTGAGACCTCAAACAGAAAGAGTCAGAAAATTTGTCCCTAACGTTTTCCTCTCAATCCAAGCAAACCAACCATAATTGGCTAGCGACCTGCTTAGGTATTGGGACTTATTACTCATTATGGCAGGTCACTTTACCAACCAATCAGTTTGCTAGTTGCAGGTGGCATCACTTGCCTCACAACTCACTATTCATTCCTAATCAGTCAGTGATGAAACATGACTTATCCCAATTGGTACACCTGATAGTTAATCACTATCATATGCCCCTATTTTGTCAGCCACTCCACCCAGTGAGATTTTAAGTATTCATCTGGATTGATCCCCGAAAGATATGACCAGGTGAATATCCCAAAATCCCCCAAATGTAGTTCCTCTGAAACTCAGGCCAACCAAATTCTGATTCACTTTGCCTTAGGGAATTTTCCCTTAATGACACCAGGTAATCTAGCAGGCTGGGAATATGGGCATAAAATCCCAACAGCCCTTTAGGCCAAGTCATGAGTAGTTAGGCTAATGCATAATATTCTATATCTACTATAATATTTATAATCATTTGGTTTAAAACATATATCAGTTTTAATCTTTAATAAGTTGATCTCATTGATATTTAATCTGATAACTTTTGCTATAATACCAATTTGAGTAATATCACAATTGACTCTATATAGGGTCAGACTATTCCAGTTGATCAACAGGTTCAACTTCTCTTTTATATTATAATTATATTAAATAAGAATTGCTCCAAGGATTATCAGTCCTTAGATTGACAATACGTCATCCAAGGCCTCTGACATCTGTTTATTCTAAAAATGTCCTATTCTCTTTATCCAAGTCAGGATAGAGTACTTACCTGGTGAATATATATATATATATATATATATATTATATAAGGGAATCATATTCCCTGACCAATCTGTTTTTTATTTGGTTAACTAAAATCCATCTTCAAGACTTACCTGCTACATTTGGAGTGGAATATAAAACTTAAATAGTGGTGCTCACTACAGGGGCACCTCTGAGCTGAGTTTAAGTGAAAATGTCTATTACTCTTTGGATTTGTATCAATGAAGCTACAGTGATTTTTATTGCCTACCAATCATTTTTAGAGCCAAATCATTCTTCTATACCATTTGAGGATAATCCACTAAGACTGGCTGAATTTTTTATTAATCCTCTGAGCCTAATTTATAAGGAGAATCCACTTAGAGAGATGTTGTATCCCATAAAACTCAATTTAAACCTTCAGGTTGATAATTATTGTCTACAATTCAATTTAAGTGCCAAACCATTCAATTTATTCCATTATAATAATTTCAACAATTTCTGGCCCAAAGCAACCAAAAACTTAATGTATTATATAAGTATCTTTATGAAGGTTAATCCACATGATTTTAATCTAACTTTTTGATTTAATATCAATCTACCTAATCCAACCACTTCAAACTTGAATCTTTATTATTACCATCCAAGTTAATCTATTTTAAAATTACCTAAAATTCAGTGAGGTGTTATTTACTTGTAGAAAGCAAATTAAAGTTATGGCTAACTCCAAGTTGCTGAGGATTTGGCTGAGGATGGTCAAAAATCAAGATGGCATACCTTTAATAATGCTGCCATATTTCATGAATTTTGGGAGGAATAAAATTGAGTGGTGACCCTGTCAAAATCTGAGGATTGCTTGCTTATAAACAATATCCTGAAAATCTATTTGAGCTGAAGTTCTGATGGTTGATCCTTGATAGTGCCTGTAGTTTAAGGGATTCATATCATCTAAAAACTCACTAGGCTACTAAATTCGCTTCAACTCTTCCAGCTGATTTTGGGCATAATTTTTCTTCATATTTGGGGACTTCTTCCAAGGCAGGATTTAATACAAACTGGGTATTTGGTCCTTCCAGTTTGTTGACACTTCTCCAAGGTTAGGATTCAGGATAAAACCCAGGAAAAGGATAAAATTAATACAACTTTTATTTAAGCTATTTATTAGATAATGTTCATTAGGCTAGGCACCAGTATTTATAACTCTAGGGCATCTCCTGGCCACATTCCAGCACAAAATTTCAACAGCTATTTTGCATTTCAGTTCAGCCTACAACTGAAACCTTTTTTAGGTCGTTGGTGGTAGAATAACTCAAAATATGGAGAATTTCAGGTATAAAAATTGCGATAAAAGCATGCAAAATTGTCCTAAGATCTTCTGGATTTTAGTTTCGTCATACTGCTGACAAAATACACCTTCTGTGAAATTTTGGCCTCAATTGAAGTAAATGACACACCCCTAATTGGGATGTTGGCAGGCCTCTTCCTTGATATCACTAGGTAACCCCTTTTGGGTGGTCCACACAAGTGCTATTGTGCCAATTACATGGATTGCCATACAAATTTCTCCCTAAGGCAGGAAATTGATTACGTTTTTTGTTCGTCTGAAGTCCATGGGATTTTCAGACGTTAACTTCAGGTCGTCCCCAAATGATTTTGTATACAATTAAGTAGATTGTTTTTCTGATAATTGGGACCAATTGCTGAGATTTGATTTATAGGAAATCAGCCATAATATGCAAGTGTATTCAGGCCAAGCACCTGATAAAATACTTGATTGATTTGTTGTTGAGATATTTGGCCCAAATTGTATGATTGCAATAGGATTTGAGGTGAGAATATAGGTATTAGCTCAAGCATTGAAAGAATGATTGCCTGATATGATGGTTGTCAAAGGTTTATTTTTGAGTCAACCATCTAATCTGACATTTCCCCCTCTTGACTTTAACACAAGCCCTAAGATTCCCAATTAGCCTATGTTGATCTTTTCTCATCAGCCCAAACGCCCAATGAGAATGGAGTTAGTTTTTCTATTTGATAACTTTGGCCATATCAGCCAATGAGTCTGAAGAATGATGGCCCAAATGTCCATTGAGCTTAAGTTGAGTCCCCTCCTCAACCTCAAGTGTGAACTAAAATATTAATTAGAATAAAACTATTATATAAGTATTTTTGGCTTTTTGGTTCTTTTGTTTTTTGTGTTTTTATGTCTTTTCTTTTTTTAACTTTTTCTTTTCTTAATCTGCCCGCTTATTAAACCTTCTTAGGAATTTTGCATGGACTCAGTTGTATTTATGTCCAGTCCTAATATCCTTGATTAAGTATATAAACTTAGACGTTTTCTCAATCACTTCAAATGGCCTGACCCAGATGCTGTCTAACTTTTGCATTTGGCCCAATTTATGTATGCAAAATAGAACTTCATTGTTAACTTTGAATTTAGCCAGTGGGTAGCGATTCTCTAATCCTTTTGATGTCAGGCCTTTTTTTCAGTGAAACTGTTGTCAAAGGCTTGAGCTTGTAGTTTGATCAAGACATCTGCAAGCTTCTCAACGTACTGAGGGTAAGTGTTTTTGCCAGGATCCTCTAGGGCCATATATAGCAGCGTTGGTAGGACTGGGTGTCTACCATATAATACTTGAAATGGAGACAACTTGGGTGATAAATGTTAGGAGATATTGTAGGTGAAGACTTCTGAACTTAGATATGTACTCCTTTCAGATGGTTTGACTGAGGTTAATTTCCAGATAATGTTCACCAACGTCCCATTTGCACGCTCAACAAACCATTAGTTTCAGGGTGATAGGGAGCAGAAAGCACACCTTGTACTCCCATTAGTTGGTTGAGCTTGACAAGGACATTGGCAGTAAAGTTGGTTCCATTATCAGTCAGAATAACCTGAGGGCATCCATGTTTGTGGATGATTATTCAGTACAAACTTAGCGGTGGTTGCCACTCCAGCTTTCCAAATGGCCTTAGCCTCAACCCATTTGGTCAAGAGGTCGATGGCTACAATTATGTACTTGGCCTTCATATTGCATGTTGGAAGTGGGCCAACAATGTCAATAGATACAGTGTGCCAGGCAAAGTTGGGCAAAACAAGCTGGTAAGATGTGCTTTTTGAATGGTTTTTTGCCTTGGCACTCTGCACATCATTCTAGTGTTTTTTGGATGTCGAAATGCATTGACTCCCAGTATTAGAATTGCTTCAGATGCTCTTTCATCTTCTTGAATCCGCCATGCCCTATGGCCTTATGCGCTGCCATTATTAGGTCTATTTGGGCCGATGGTCTTGGGAAATTAAACTTTTTGTCCTTGACAATCTTGTAAAGCATCCCATTTTCAATAGTTGTATTTTTTCATAGATCTGATAATATTTTTTAGATGGATTTGGGCTCATCCTGATACTCTCCGCTAACATTTTTATAAACAACTCATTGGCAGCCCAACTAAGTATTGCAATGGTGGGTAGTCAGGATAGACAGTCAGCATTTTGGTGTTTTGCGCCAGTTCAATGCTCAATGGTGTAGTTATAGGCTTGAAGCTTTAATTCCCAATGAGCTAATCGGCCCTCAGGCTCTCTTAAGTTATTCAACTATCTTAGGGAAGCATGATTGGTAACAAGTTTGAAATGAGTACCATGAAGGTAGACCCAGAATTGCTTGCAAGCATATATGACAGCTAAGCATTCTCATTCCGTCACTTTGTAGTTCCTTTTGTGAAAGTTTAAAGTCCAACTAATGAAGGCAACTGGATGTTCTTCACTGTCTTCTCCAACTTGGGATAACATGGCCCCCACTGCTGTTCAGGGTGCATCAGTTTGGATGATAAATTTGCGATCAAAGTCTGGGTATTGGAGAACAGGTGCGATTAGTAGGGCCAATTGGGGTTGGTCAAATGCATCCTGAAAAGCTGGAGTCCAGTTGAATGGGACCTTATCTTTAAGCATGTAGAAAAGTGGCTCTTCAAGTTGTGCAAAATTGGTGATAAATCAGCAATAGTACCTGATCATGCCTAGGAATACTTGAATATTGCGCTTGGATTCAGGCCATTTCATTTTAGAGATGGCATCCAACTTAGAGGGTTAGGGACAAAGACCCACTTTGACAATCACAAGTCCAAGGTATTCCAGTTGGTCTTTATAAAAACTGACATTTTCTGGGCTTGATTTTTAAGTTTGCAGCAGCTAGCCTTTTGAAAACCTCCGCTAAGTGCTTTTAGGTGGTTGTCAAATGTGCAGCTGAAAATGTTGATATTGTCAAGGTACACTAGTACAAATGACAATTTTAAATCTCCCAGGATTGTGTCCATTGCCCGTTGGAATGTGGCTGGGGCATTGCAGAGCCCTTGAGGAATTCTCATCAGCTGTAATAGGCCCTCTTGGGTTATGATTGCACATTTCTCGCGCTCCTCTTTGGAAAGATCTATTTGCCAATATCCGCTGATAAGATCCATTGCTGAGAAAAACTTCGCGCCCCTAGCCTATCCAAAACATCATCAATTTGTGGCAGTGGGTATGAGTCCTTCTTTGTGATGTTGTTTAACTTCCAATAGTCAATGACTACTCAGTTGCTTCCATCCTTCTTCTTCACTGTTAAAATTGATGCTGCCCATGGACTTTTTTAAGGGAATAGCATGCCACAATCGAGGAGTTCCTTAATCTCCTTGGATACTACTTCTTCTGATAATTTTGAGCATCTAATCGGGCGTAATTGAATAGGTTTATGATCTCCAGTATTGATTTTGTGGGTGACACCATTAGCACAACCCAAATCAAAATCATCTTGTGCAAATATCTCCTGATATTTAGAGAATAACTCCTGGGCTTGGCCTTTCTCAGAGTTGGTCAGGTTGCTTAAATAGGCCATAAGGACAACATTATTTATGCTGAGTTGGTCCTTATTGGGGAGCTCTAATTTGACAAAAGTTCCAAACTCATGGAATGAGTGAATTTCCATGGTAGGGAACAGATGCAGAAAAGCGATTATTTGATGTCTCCTGATGGAAATGGGCTGATTTTGCTGGTTTGCACATAAAATATGTATTTCTCCATGGCCCAGAATAATAATACCAGGGGCAATGTTTGTTTCAAATCAATATTTAGACCATTATTAATATATTTCACTGTAAAGTCTTTCTGGGATATTAATTGTTAGTCCTGTAAGGATGATTACTTGTTCTCCATATGGTATAGTGATGGTCTAATTTGATCAAAGTGGAATGCCATTTGACTCATAAATCAGAGTGGGAAGTGGTTTTATCTTTGACCAAGCTTTAGAATACTCAATCAGGATGACCCCCATCTTTGTAGGTCAGATTCATGAATAGGCTGGGTTTCTTTTTCTTGACTGACTTATCAAGGTTATAGTAAAGTGGAATAACCTGGCCCAGAATGGTGAGATTATCATCCTTATGATTGGTAACAACTCCATATCTTTTTAGGAAATTAGTCCCAATTAGGATATCATAGTTTGTATTTGGCAACACTATGGCAGGTACTGTTACTACAATGGATCTGAATCAGAGTGGTAGGGTACTGTAGGCGCCCAGCAATTTAGTTGTATGCGCTCCAGAGGTTCCATATTCCTGACAGTGGGCAACATCAGGCGCAATTTTTAGTTTTTTAACTAGTTTTGTGCTGACTATATTGATAGGAGCACCACTATCAATAATGGCCCAAACTCACACCTTGTTTACCGCTATGTCCACATAAGTACATTCAGAGTAGTTTTCAGAGGTATTTATTGTATGAATGTTGTGGTTGCTGCCCGATTCCAGGTGTAATTTCAGGCTTGAGAAAATATCTGGGAAGTTATCTGCTAAGGTCTTCATGGGAATGGCTACTTGAACGTTGTTAAGTTTAGGCAGGTCAGTCAAACATCTGTATTGGAGGTCTAAACCCTGATCAATAATCTGCTTTGTGTAGGGTTTTGATACTTTAGTTTGGGCTTCCTTGGTAATTTTTAAGGTTTTAGTTGCTTTTGCTGTGGCTCAGGTAGTGACTATCATGACATCATTAGCCACAATATGGTGGAAGTTATCTTAAGCAATATCTTTGGCCCTAAAGAGATCATCAGGGTCAGGTGGAACGGTTTGAAAATCAGTGGAGTTAGAGCATTCAGCCTCTACTCAACCTGCTCTTTTCCCGTCTCATTGTCACTGTTGATTTCTGAAGCAAAGTTGACCCCATGCTTTTTGTTGGACCGTCTGAAGCATTTTCTAGCAAAATACCCTTGTTGACCACAGATGTGGCAAGTATTTGGCTTTGTTTGCTGTTTTTGTTCGAGTTTTTGGTTTGTATTTTGGGAATTTTTCCCCTGGTTGGACATAATGTTGCTTTTTGGGCCCAAAAATTGAGATTTTTGCTGATCTTTGGCCCAATTAGGAGTATTAAAATTATGGGAACAGCTTCTCAAGTAATTGGTAATCTCTTGGATTTCCAAGCTTCCATTGAAGGCAGGCAGGATAACATCGTGCAGTTCTTGGAAGGGAATAATTGCTTGCTTCATTGCAATCTTAGTGTCAAACTTATCTATTGCATTGCACCCACGCAGAACCTGTTCCTCATGGAAGAATCAATCTGCAAAGTCCCTAGTAGTCTCATTATGTTTGAATTCGATATTAAGAAGCTCTCTTTTTTGGGTTTCTAGTTTCTCAGGATCTCCAAACTGTTTTGTTATTGCAATTTTGGCATTATGTAGGACCAATCGTTACCCAAATAGGGCATAAAAAGGTCACAGCTATGGGCATCAAGTGAGTTAATTAGTGTAAATCCTTTTGCATGGTCTGATGCTCCTCTCATTTCTTTTTCAAATAATTTGAGGAAAGATTGAACGTTTCCATCTTTATCAAACTTTGGTAAATTTAATGGTTTGAAGTCATCTCGCCCTATTTTGGGCATAGGGGTTGTACTTCTTCTTGAGCGTCTTGGTGTATCATCGCCCATAATTGGCCCTCTTTCCCGTTGAGAAGTATCTGTAGTTGGGATTGATGCTAGGTCTCTAGGCATAGAATGGATGTTCAAAATATCAGTTTCTGCATCGGTGTCAACTTCTGATGATTTGATTTCATGATATTGCTCTGAACTACTGGATTCTGACAACTGAATTTATCCCTTAGTTCCTTTCCCAGGCTGTTTTTTGGACGGATAAGCAGAGCTTTTTCCTATTTATTTTTTGTCAAAGTTGGGTGAGCATTGACCGCCTTGCTGTTTGAGGGATTCAAATTTTTTTTAAGGTTGCCGTACTCCTCTTTAAATAAAGCTTGATTAGTTGTTAAGCTTTTTATATCTTTGTCCATACTGTTTCCTCAGGAATTTGCAGTTGATAGCTGCATTCTGAGTTCCCAATTCTCCTGAGTAATTTCAGTATTTCTGGCCTGCAATCTTGACACCACAGTCCAAAGTTTAGAAAATTCCTCTTTGATCTGGGCATCTTCTTCATCCCTATTTGGGTCATCTGGCTTTGCTGCAAGGTCCTCAAAGTTTTTGTTGATAGTATCCAGCTTGGCCCAAACATACTCTTCAAAGTCATCAAATTTTACATTTAACTACAGGTGATTTCTTTGGCCCAAAGTGGCATGTATGGTAAGTCGTTCTGATTGAGACAATAGGTAATCTGAATGGCTTTCCAGTTTTTGACAGCGGTTATTCATAGTTTAAACCCATTCTTGTGATAACCCATAGTTGGCCAGAACTTCTGCGGCTATTTTCAAGACTCCTTCATTCAGAAGCTCCTCAAGGGTGTTTAATCTCCCATGAGCTTCATTGGAAAGTCCCATATTATCAACAATTGCCTTTCAGACTTCAGAAAAACTGGAATTTAGCTTGTCCAGTAGGGCATTTTGGAAAGGTTGTTCCTCCCCTTGCACACGGTAGATTTACATAATTTCCAGATTTTGTCTAGCAATTATTTTCTGGGTATGCTTAATTAAGGGTTGAACAAAGTTAACCAGAAATTCATTAGTTGTTTGACTGTCTGTGAGACATTTGGCAAGAGATGCCATGGTAGCGTCAGGGTACTTCATATATATCTCCATCTTGAGTGCCTGATTCTTAAGGTAGTAGAACAGGCCAAAGGAGGGGTCAAATTTGTGAAGTACTAATCCTAAAAACATGATATAGGGTTTCCAGAATAGCTTTACGCTTGAAGATGTATGGCCAATTGGGCTGGTTGCATCTGTATGAGCTCCCCCCAATGTGATAAGATCCAGGGAGTAGGAGGTACCTGCTTCAGAGTTGTGGTGGCTGGTATTGAAATAATCTGAGATTTCCTTATTGCTGGTTTCCATCTTGTTGTTGCTTTCTATTCTGGCTGATTCTGCCAGGAATTGGTCATGGGAATCCATTTTGGAGAATGTAACCAGTTTTGAGTGAGCACCAGTTGTC
This sequence comes from Massospora cicadina, assembly GCA_022478985.1. Lineage (NCBI taxonomy): Eukaryota > Fungi > Entomophthoromycota > Entomophthoromycetes > Entomophthorales > Entomophthoraceae > Massospora > Massospora cicadina. The sequence goes on along the minus strand of JAKSZP010007082.1, from coordinate 22,171 downwards.
AAAATCTGAGGATCGCTCACTTGGAAATTGTTATCCTGCATGTCTATTTGGGCTGAAGTTCCAATGGTTGATCCTCAATGGTGCCTGTAGTTTATGGGATTTGGACCATCTAAAAACTCACTGGGCCTATTAAATTCGCCTTGACTCTTCTGGCCAATTTGGGCATAATTTTTTTCTTCATATTTGGGAACTTCTTCCAAGGCAGGATTTAATACAAACTGGGTATTTGGTCCTTCCAGTTTGTTGACACTTCTCCAAGGTTAGGATTCAGGATAAAACCCAGGAAAAGGATAAAATAAATACAAATTTTATTTAAGCTATTTATTAGATAATGTTCATTAGGCCAGGCGCCAGTATTTATACCTCTAGGGCATCTCCTTGCCACATTCCAGTACAAATTTTCAACAGCCATTTTACCACCTCATTTCAGCCTACAACTGAAACCTTTTTTAGGTCGTTGGTGGCAAAATACTCTCAAAATTGGGAGGATTTCAGGTACAAAAATTGCGATAAAAGCATGCAAAATTGTCCTAAGATCTTCTGGATTTCAGTTTTGTCATACTGCTGGTAAAATACACCTTCTGTGAAATTTTAGTTTCAATTGAAGTAAATGACACACCCCTGATTGGGATGTTGGCAGGCCTCTTCCTCAATATCACTAGATATCCCCTTTTGGGTGGTCCACACAAGTGCTATCATGCTGATTACATGGATCAACATATGAATTTCGCCCTAAGGCAGAAAATTGATTACATTTTTTGTTCATCTGAAGTCCATGGGTTTTTCAGACGTTAACTTCAGGTTGTCCTCAAATGATTTTGTATACAATTAAGTTGATTGTGTTCCCAATAATTGGGACCAATTGCCAAGATTTGATTTATAGAAAATTGGCTATAATATGTGAGCATATTTGGGCTGATCGCCTGGTAAAATACTTGATTGAATTGTTGTTGAAATATTTGTCCCAAATTGTATGATTGCAATAGGCTTTGATGTGAGAATATAGGTGTTAGCTCAAGCATTGAAAGGACAATTGGACCAATCTGATGGTTGTTGAAGGTTTATCTTTGGGTCAACCACCATAATCTGACAGACCCACAAGTTACAGGTCTGAGAAACCCCTGGAGCCTTTCTTGGATCATCCTCTATATCAACAAGAGGATTTGTACTTTCCACCAGTGACATCTTTTGCATGCAGCCTTTAATTAGGGCCTCAACAAAGTTGCCTCTGGGGTTTTCTTAAAGCTAACACCAATGACAATGCCTCTGGTTGCTGGTGAATGTCAACAATATTGCCTCTGACATCCCAAAATTAAAATTTTATGTTTATTTCTTGTTTGTTATTTTTTGTATTTTGCAAAGCACCAACTATGTTGCCTCTGGTTCTCTGCCCTTTTTTATTTTTCTTTCTTTGTTTCTTTATTTATTTTATCTTAGGAATGAATTATATCTTTCTGTTTTTATTTTCATGAGTACCAATGACAATGCCTCTGGTACTCAAAATCCCTTTTCACAATTTATTTTAAATCTATTTATACTCTGATACTCAAACCATTTCCTTTTTATAAATTCCTTATTTTCTGTTCAATGCTCCAACAATGATGCCTTTGGAGTATAACTAGAAAAAAGTTCACTGATGATGCCTTTAATTCTCTACACTAGTGCACCAATGATGTTGCCTCTGGTGCACTAACCTTCCTTTAGATAACTCTTTCCCTGGTGGCAGAACTTCATAATTGCCCTAGGCCAACTTGAGAATCTGCCAACACCAAGTTGTCAGACTGCTTCTTCAAGAGTGCACCCCTTAACGTTGAGCTCACCCCTAGGACAAGGCTTGAGGAGGACTCTGTCAGGATTTCACCCCTAAATGATTAAGTTTTATCCTGGGGTCAAACTCATGACAGCCTATAGGCTGAGCCTTGGGTAATTGGGCCTGATGCCTAATATTCTATAATATCTATTATGGTATTTATTACATTCATTTTAGAACTAATATCAGTTCTGAACTTTGATGAGTTGATCTCATCAGATTTCCTAATCTGATCAATTGTGTTATATTGTCAATTTAAATAATATTACAATTGACCCTATATAAGGGTAAATTATTTTAAATTAATGACAGGTTCAACTTCTCTTTTATAAATATATACTAGCATCCATTACCCATGCATTTCAACAGTGCCTATAGAATTTTAGAAGATTCATATTGAGTAATTTAGATTTTATATCTAATTAAGTAAAATCAATTTTTTTAACTAAAAAATTTTTACCAAATTATTTTCTGCAATAACTAACACCATTAAAGTATTTAACTTTACATCGAAATTATAATTCTTTAATTTAAGTGAGATGAAAACAACTATTTAGTGAATGTTATTCCAAAATAACCAAAAACTATTAAAGTACTTACCTTTGTGATGGAATAGAATTTATGCAGTTTTTCTGCAGTTTAAGTGGGGGTATAATCACTAAGATATTAGTACTATAAAATCTTTATAGCTAATATGATACCTAGGTCTATATCTTATATTTGATATAACTTACTTAAAACCACAATATCTGTTTATGCACTAAAGTTGATAAAAGCACTTAGATAATCCACAGTAATAAAACTCTCTAATCTCAGTGGATCTTAAAGTAAGTAATTTGATTGGTTAAAATTTATGGGTAAGTTTTTATAACTACAACTACAAATCAACCAAATATTAAACTCTTATCTATAACAATATAGCAAATACCATAAAAAACATATAGGATATTTACTTGATATATAGAAACTTTTTATTTTACTTTTCTTTTTTAAAAAAATTTTCTTGGTGCTCACCTTATCACATAAGGAACCTTCATACTAACTTATAAGTTTCTAGATTGGTATTTTTGGAGATTTTGTGATAAATCAGTCAGTCATTGGTACTTCTCTTTTATACATATAGATAAGATAGAATTTAAATATACCTTACTTTCTGCTTGGGACTGCACATTGCTAAATTTTGAAGCTGAGGAGCCCCCTGACCCCCTCCCCCTCCAATATGGGCATCTAATGGTTTGCATTGACAGCCTGGTTATGTGGTTTAAGTTAGTTTTTGGTGTCATTTTGAGAATTTTGAGAATTTAGCCCATTTAATTTTTTTAATACTAGTAAAATACCCATGCTTCATAATGGAGTTTCATGTTATATGTAATAAAAATGTTAGTTTAATTAATAAAGTTCAATTAAAGTAGGGTTTTTATATATAAATTATGTTGCTAATGACTTCAATAAAGTGATTTTCAAGTTAATGCAATAATATAATTGGTACAAGTACCCAACATGCGTTGAAATGGCACTCAAAGAAAGAAAGTGTTTGTGTTTTAATTCTGTTTATTGAAATGCTTTTGGATACATAATTTTTTGTTTTTCCATCTGGTGTGTACACAAATAAATTAGAAGGTTTTACAATGTGTGAGCAGGCCACATACAGCTGCCATGTGAGAAGCATGGATTTTTCAAATTTAGTACACACTTGTAGTGATTGTCCTTGTGCTTTGTTGATGGTCATTGCAAATGCAAGTTACACCAAAAACTGAAAACATTTGAATTTGAATGTCATATCTGTCAGAATCAATAGGATGCATGGCAACAGTACATCTTCTCCTTTAAATTTTCCATTTAAAATTGTAGCTTCTATGATTTTGTTCATCATCTTTTTCACTAAATCCTGGTACCATTGCAAAATTATGGTGGATTGATGTTTCAGAGAAAAACGATAGGCACACTAATTTTTTATGTTAAAACGTGCAGTGGCATGCCTGGCAAATAAGGTGAATTCAGTTGGATAATTGACAACTTTATCTAGATTCATTACAGTATTGATGGAATTATATGTTGTCATTTTTCCTGGTATTTCATTTTGAATGCTAAAATTGATGTCATTAACGTTGTTGTTTTTGGCTTCTAATATAAAATATGCACTTAGCCACTGATGATTTTTATAATTCTGTGCAATATTTAGGAAAACTTTGTGAATCAATTTGTCTGTGGTTGCTGTAATTTTACAGAAGTTTGTTGGCAATGTGATATTTTGTGAATTCATTGATTGCCATTTTCCCATTTCCAATATCCAACAATTGTTTTTCAAAATGTTCAGTGGATGAATCATGATGTAGCTGTACATGCATATTAGTCCTCAAAGTCAATTTCTGTACATTTATCATAAAATTAATGCTTTGAGACATGCATTAAGTTCATCAGAGGGTGTTGAATGTGGTATAACTGGTAGAATTTGTCAAAAATCACCAGAAAATAAAATGAGTGCACCACCAAAGAGCTGTTCATTTTCTTTTAAATCTTTTAATGTATGTTGAAGCGCTTCCAATTCTTTTTTGTGCACCATAGTACATTTGTCCCATATAATGAGTTGGCATGATTGAAGTAATTTTCCCATTACATAATTTTTGTTGATATTGTATGTGGGTGTCTCAGTGATTTGCATATTTAATAGGCAATTTCAGTGCTGAATGTGCTGTTTGGCCACCATCCAAAAGAGTTGCCACAATTTCAGATGATGCAATTGCCAGAGTAATATTTTTTGTAAATGTATGATTGCTAAAATAATTAAAATGAGAAAGGTTTTGCCTTTGCCTTCAGATGCATACAGGAAATACAATACCTACTTTGGCTTGTAATTGCATGCATAATTCTGTCATATGCTATACGTTGTTCTGTATCCAGTTTTGGAAGATTTTTTGAACAACTTTACCCAATTTATTGATATCAAAGTGTTTTTCTCATTGCAAACTATGATTAAAAAGGTCACTTGCAGATTGATTTGGCACACCCATACCCAATTGTACCAGTACTTTGCCAACAATTGCCATATTATTGTCCTCAATCAAAGCCAATGCATCATTATACACGTTTTGTGTGAATTGAATGTCAAGATTTTGATTTGTTGCATGCAATTGATGTAGGATATCTTTGCTCATGTAGGCTTTTTATTTTTCCTAAAGATCTTTTGGATTGGATGGGAAGCACGTTGTCATTATGATTGCAAATAACATGCATATATGCTGTGGTTGAGCAGTATTTAATGCATCAGTGAGTGAATTGTTTCAGTGTGCATTTTTTTCAAGAAGATTTAATTTTTGGCAAGCTTCATGATAAGTGGTACATACTTGACCGTTTACTGTTCTCAATTCTTGGAAGGATGTCAGTCCACATACATTGATTAACAGTAATTACAAGTAAAAACATTTTGCATTGTTTTGGTGAACAGTGTACAGATAGCCTATGTGTCAGCTGAATATAAGTTGGGAGGTCCTTCAACTGCTTTAACTTGTTTGCAACATTGAAACAGTTTTGCTTATAAATTCCATTATTAGTATTTTGGCACTTTAGAGTAAAGTAGCATCTTTGCAAACATATCATCCCCACATGAAAAAAATGCAGTTAATGTTGTTGGTGGTGATAATGATCTTGCATGTGCATTTTCTGTTGTGAAGTAAGTGCGTTGACCATTTTCAAGGTGCACTGCCAAATAAATAACTGTCAGATGTTGTTCATGGATTGGAATTGACAAATTGCACCATACTTTTTCATTGCTACTAAAGTAGCATCCTAGTTGATATTAGTCAATTTCATTGATAGATGCAGTTGCATTTCCCACCCCAAAACCGCCATATTGCTTCTTTTGTTGACATATTTGCAAATGTACTTGATCAATTTCACCAAATTGCAATACTTGACATAAATATGTGTTTTGTACGTTTTTAAGAGTAATGGTTAATAAGGTATAACCCAATGATTATCAGCTTCAATATCATTGTTTTGTACTTTTAAAATGTTGGAATACCACCATCTTCAGTTGATTGTCAATGATAGAGTGGATATATGTCATTGCCAGTGATAGTCTCAGCAAATAAGTCCCTTTGGTATTGTTTTGTGCATTTTCCATCAGACATTCATAATGAATTGTTGTTGAGTATGCCACATGGACCATGAATCATGTTTTTGGTGATGACTTCAAATAAGTTTGGATCAACGTTGACATCTGGTATTCTGTTGAGATGACTTGATAAATTTGATCTGGTGTGACTTTTTTGATCAACCAAATAAAAATATGTTCATGTGGCAATTCACTATTTTCCATTCAATGAATACATCCAACAGTGTCTCCAAAAACATGATGCTTAACAATGAAATTCATTAAATATCGCAATTTTTGTTTGAACACACACGCATAAATATCATTATGATTGATGATGATTGTCCAGTTAACAAAAGTTTTTTATTTTATCCCATGTAGGATTGCATGTGAATATAATAAACAAATCTGGGTGGCCATATGAACAAAATTTGTCATTGCATTTTGTGTGTATTCATGCATATGCCATGGACTCACTGTAAATGTGGCTAGCAGTATGACCATTTTTCCCAAACTATTGGGATTCACTTGCCATCATTAACAACTGCATCACATGATTGAATGTGCACTTTATAATTCAACTTGTTTTGATTTAATCTAATGTAGAGGAGTCATTCAGATTTGATTTTTGCATACATATCAACAATGTATTGATGGAACAATTGTTGACATTTCAAGATATGTTTTTCAGCATTTTCACAAATAATCAACCAATATGAATAGTAATCCATGGCACTAACTTTCTTTATTTGTTTCCTCATCTGTTTGTGTATTTCTCAATTTGATGTTAAAATGATATCCACCTTCTCCTTGCCAAAATAAAATTGGATATTGCAATCCTCCATATGAGTTATAAATTTCTGAAATGAAGAATTATATCACATGAGTTACATTCTTTTCCAATTGTAATGATTGTCGCTTCATCAATTATTAGTGCATTGTACTGTCTTTCATGTTAGCTGACAGGTGCTTTGTTTTCTCTAACTACAACTTTGTAGTCATCATCTGGAATCTGTTCAAGGGAAGTTCTGAACAATAAAATTAATTTGTTGTGTTGATTAAATAAAGTTTGTAATGCAATGGCAATTTCTCATTTAGTGCTCATATTGAATCAACAATGTTGATTGATTTGTTCATTAGTGTTTCCCATGAATAAATTTAAACAAATTTGTGATCTGCATTTAACTGTGATAGTGGTGTTCCTGCATGGTGATAAATTTGTCCTTGCACTTTGAATTTTGGCATGTAATTCTTGTGCACATTATTTTTTGCACCAAACAATGTCATTTGGAAACATAAATAGTACTTGCATATGTTTGCTAAGGAATGTTTTGATTGGCTTATATCACCTGATACCAAAGTTGATAATGGTTTGGGTGGTGAATGTAATTCTGGTAATTTCACTTTTCCACCTGTGCAGCACATTCCTGGTGTTCATTCTTAAATTTGAAGGGTACTGCAATGCATGCATAATTTTTCCATTTTTTCAATAAACTCACTTATATGAAGACTGTAATTATAATTAGCACCAAAATGGAATGCACCAATAATAAATCAGCATACATTGCTTGTCTGGATTGAGCATTGCATATTTGAGTGGTTTCCAGTCTTGCTTCCCATTGCTTATCTGTCTCAGATAAATGGGCTTGAGCAGTGTGAACTCAAATGGTTTCCAGTCTTGCTTTCCATTACTTGACTGTTTCAGTTGAACAAGATTGAGCATTGTGTGCTTGAAAGGTTTCCAGTCTTGCTTTTCATTGCTCATCTGTTTCAGATGAACAGGTTTGAGCAGTGCATAATTGAATGGTTTCCAATCTTAAATCTCATTGCTTGTCTGTTTTATAAAGCTTGTGATGCCTTTTTCTTTTGTGCTTGAGGTGTAGATCAACCAACTACTTATTGTTTGGGTAGCATAATTGATTTGAGAGCAAAAGTAATGCTTTGTGACAACTATTACAAATTCACTTAGAAAAAGCAAAGAAAATTGTGTGTAATATCTATTATCTAATTAGTATAGATGTATCATTAGCAATTTACCAACTCTATAGTTACCACACCAATAATATAAAAATTTGTGATCAAAGCTGCAGGTTTAAAAATGCATTTTTTCAATAACTTTGGTTCCTTTTAATCTATTGTTATCAAAGAAAAGGAAACCTATCATTGGGTACCTGTTATCAGCATGCAAAGTTTATTGCAATTGGATGAATGGTATAGTAACACATATGGGACAAACAAAGAAACAAAGAAAAAACATTCATTTATATATATTTAGATTTTTCTCTTTTCAGTAATATCTGTCCTCTGGTCAGCTTACCTTGAATAAAGAGCTAATTAGATTTAAAATTAAATGATAAAAAGTGATTAATTAAAAGTAATTGCGCTAGGATTTAAACAACTAACCTTTATAAAATTTAAGCTTAGAGCCAAAAGCTGAGCTGACTATGCTAGAGGTGGTATTTTTAAAATCAATTGCGTTTTTGATTCAAAGTTTTGATTTAAATTAACTTTCTAATTAGCCAAAATGACCACTAACCACTTAATAAAACTATTTAAAATTTTAAATCAACCAAATAACTATCTGCTCAGCCATAACATTATACCAATTACATCAAACACATATACAATTTTACTTGTTACATATAAAAATTTTTATTTTAATGTAAAAATTAAAAATCCTTTCTTAGAGATACCTACATCACATAAGGAACCTACATACCAAATTTTAAGTTTCTAGGTTGATATTTTTTGAAAGATTTTGTGATGAGTCAGTGTTATTTCTCTTTTATATATAGATTAAATAAGAATTGCTCCAAGGACTGATAATCCTTGGAGTGACAATATGTTGTCTAGGGCCTCCAACATCTGTTTATTCTGAGAATGACCTTCTATTCTCTTTATCCCAAGTCAGGACAAAATATTGACTGCATGGTTTATATACATATATATATTCTTATAAGAGAATCTAGTTTCTCCAACTAATCCATTACTTATGTGGTTGACTCTAAATCCAGCTTTGAGACTTATCTGCCACTTTTGTAGTCTAATTAAAAACTCCAATACCAGCTTTATTAGCTCAATAAATTACCTTTGATAATACTAAAGTGCCTGAAAAAGAACTAAGAAAATTATTTTAGAAGATAATAGAACTTTAGTCAGAGGCAACGACAAATCAGGCCAAGATGGTTGCAAGGGAAGATCAGGCAGCAAATGCAACTTGCCAACATTTACCCACCTTTAAGATTTTGGACTTAGTTATATACTAAAACAACTGAATGTGCCCTATGGAAAAAACTTAGATTTTATCTGGGATAGGCCATATGCTATCACTTACAAACATAGAGACATATACTCATTCAAGTCTTTAAAAATGGGATTACAATCAACCACATTCATAGCCTATTCTTGCATCAGTGCTCACCTACCAATATTATTGAAGGGGGTGATATCAGATATCCTTATATCAGACATGATGGGATGAATATAGACTGTGACTCCTTCAGCTGAATTGACATCTAGACCTAAAAGGGGGTTAAATCCATTGCCTCAATGAATTAACTGGAGAAATTGATAGTCAGAACAGCTCAAGTCAACTCTAGTAAAACTCCAACAAACCAAGTCAAGCATAAAATACACATAAGATAAATTCCTGCTTCATCAAAATGATAAATTATCTTAAGGTCAAGTGACAACTACTTGTAGTGGCACTCAAGGCAGAAAATTAAAATAACCCAAAAAAGGGTAGAAATCAAGAAGCTGCTAAATGATCAGCCTAAGTGACACACAGTCTCATCCAACTTGGGTATTATACTTACCATTGTTGTCTTAAAAAATTATTCTACAAAGGCATTATAACATCTGGAATGTATTACCTGATCAAGAGCCTCCCTTCCAAATCTCCCCTCACTATTATATTAATTTTTTTCCTTTTGGGGTTTATATTGTTGATTGCGACAAATAAACCTCTGATCTATACTATAATAAAACTACATCAATATTTCTATATCTTGTTTTGGTAATTGACTTCAATAAGACCATTTCACCATAATTACCATAGGATGGATACTCTAGCCAATGGGACATAAGCGGTGACTTGACACCATTTTAAATAAAAATATACTTGTGTGACATAGTTGGCCTCAAGTATTGGTTGTCAGGCTTCTTGGGCATAGCACCATCAAGCTTAAAAATGAGAGCCCTACAACTACAAAAGCTAGTAATTTTCAATTTGACAGGGATGTTCTTCTCTAGAATTTTAGTTCATTTTAAGAAATCATTCTTTTCTTGAAATTTTTTAATATGTAGAAAGGCAGTATAAATTTATTTTAATAAATTTCTATTATAAGCAAGTTTATTTAAAATCTGTATATATAAAATTTATCTACAAAACCAAAAAACCTACATTTATAAATTTGTTATATATATATACAGCTTTAGTGTTAAGTTCTCAAGTAGATAGGTTTTTAAAATTAATTTCTAACCAAATATATATATATATATATCTTTAAATTGATATAAAGGTCAATTTTTTATCTTCTAAATCACATAAGCTAGGAATTTAAGATTTAATATGGCAGCTATTAGTTTATATGTACCTAATTAAAACTATATATCAAACTAGATAAAGCATCTATTTATAGCCAGGTGGTAAGCATTTTTATTGATGATGTTTTTACTAGCAGTTTGGTATTATTTAATTTATTCAATATTTTTAATTGGTTTGCTATGCAAGGGTGGTTAGTGTCACAGGCTGAAAAAACACCAGTTCCAACTGCCATATATTTTACATATTGCTTTGGTGCACCAACAAGCAACCAAAGCAGCTTAACCAAGTAGGGAGAGGTTTGGGGCACCAACGGCGCCAAACATTCACCTACTATTGGTTGTCTATGTAAGCCCTCTGTGTGGTTGGTCCAACCCAACCATGTGAAAGCTTCCTCAAAATGAAACACCCAATAAAGACCACAGGTATGTGAGGTATGCAAACCCCAAAACATCCTTTATTTTTATTCAGGAACATAAAAACCAAAGGTGCCCGCTGATCAGAGCTCATCTGGGGAGCAACTGACAATGCTTCCCAGGAAGGGAATGCTAAGGTCCTCATAGAATTCTGAGGTGAACCTCATAATGGGCTGGCATGCTTTATAAAGGCAGCACTTTGGGGGCCTCACCCAAGTTATTGATTAGGCTTACACAAGCCTAATCTATAACTCAGGCAAGGCACAACCTAGCATCTGAAATGACTGAACTAAAGATGTTTTTAAAGCAATCTAACTCAGATTTGGAAAATCTAAATCTGAGTCAGAATGTAACAAACAAGACAAATCCATCCGTTACAGTTAGCTTAACAGGGTACAACCTGCTACCAATCTGCTGCAGATTTGGTTATAACATGTTAAAACTTATAGTATCTAAAACAACTTATAATATACATTCCCCTCTTATAATATATAAAAAATAAATAAAAATGTGAAAATAAAGAAATAAATGAAAACAGGGTGTTTGCCTAGCAGGATGAAACCTGTAAACACTCTGGTGCATGTTTGGTTTGAAAAAGCTTTGAAATATATACTATATATAATATAATATTGTTTCCTCACATCCCCTCTTAATCTTGTGTATTTTATAAAAGATAAATAAAAATATGGATATCAAAAATAAAGAAAGATAAGGTAGTTGCCTATTAGAGTAGTTTCTGCTACCACTACATATTTACTTTAAACATAAATCAAGCTTTACTTCATTGTTAAAAGCTTAAGTGCATGAATATGTCTTAGGCTAGATGTTTTTCGAGCCCTTATTTAACATTTCATTTATCATCATTCTGTGATATCATCATTGCATATTGCCATTTAAAATATAAAAGAAAGCTGACTTTGATAGTTAGATTACTCAAGTAATTTGTTAAATTGTCTTAATTAAAACTATGAGTGGCAGCAGGCAGGATAGCTGATAACAGAGATGGATTCAAAATTATTTGAATTAATTTTTAAATTGGGCAGCATTTAGTTATGATGTTTTAAGAATTCACCTTATAAGTGAAATTGTTGTATATGTATGTATTTATGTTTGTTAACCTCTTCTCTAAAGTTATTTAGCCAATTTTAACCAGATTTGGTACAAATAATCTATAAAAAAGGAAACTAATGCATGTAGGTTTAGTTCAAAAGCATTATAAAATAAATAAAACTCATTTATAAGAGATAAAGATTTTATACAATTTTTATAAGAATTGGTTATCTCTTCAAATTATAGTTTTGACATTATTTATTTATTTGATCTGACAAATGGTTTTGAATAGGAAGTTTGGTAGATAATTGGTTAGTTTGATTGGTTCAATGGTTTCATTTTAGATTTTAGGTTGTCCATGAGTTTTTATTTGTTTTATTTAACCGAGACAAGCCGACCAGGGGACAGGCATTACCGAAAGAAAGAAACGACATGAAACCTGAACAGGGTCAACCCCGTCGAAGAAAGTTTTTCCACCTCCGGATCGGGACTCAAATTTTTCTGGTTACATCATGGGTAAGGTTTTCGTGTTATTAGACCTACTAACCGCCAATAGCTTCCTTTGGCTGGCACCCCGATCGATGTGCGAAGGGCGGGAATCGAACCCGCAACCTTCAGGTTGGTAGCCGTACGCCCTACCGACTTGCCTTCCACCCCCTGAGTTTTTATTTGTTGTTTTGTATTTTTTCAAACTTGGCATAAAGGCTATCAGCAGGGTTACATACATCCTGTTAGTCCACAGCTTTTTAATTAGATGGGTGGTGTAATGTGTTATTTTCTTATTGATATCATATTGATAGATGTTATATTTTACCACAATTCTGTGCTCTGATTGGCCAAGGACACTAAATTGATAGCATAAATTTTCTTTAAAATAAATGTAGGTTTTCAAGACCCATTAAGTTTTGGTGGTATGACTACATCAGTTATATTATTGAATCCAATAAATTTGAATATTTGATTTGCCCATACCCTTGAACAATCTGTGGCAAAATTAAGTGAATTGACTTAAATTAAAATAATACTTTCTAATTTGTGTTGTTTGATAACTCATAACTCACTGATTAAATCATAGAGGGTAGAACATCATTTTTCTCCATTTGGTAAATTCTTTACAATTTGATTGGTCTACCAAGCCAAATCTTTAGAATCAAATGATAAGCTGCAATGATGATATCATAGCATGATGGTAAATGAAATTTTAAAGAAAGCTTTGAACAACGTCCAGCCATAAGTAAGATATATTAATACACTTAAGCTTTTTACCATAAGGTAAAATTTTTAAATAATATTTGTATATCTAATTAATTTGATTATTCAAGAGGAGGATATCCCAGTGATAGAATATGGACCCTCTACCACTGCCTCCCTGAGTTCAATCCCGGTAGATGAACTTTGGGTAGGGGACAATTATAACTGTGTTGGTGTTGCACACCAATACCCCAAACCAAGATAGCAAATAGCAAGGCAGTCCATGGAGTTCCTGGCTTATCATATGCTGTGCATGGAGGTTTTCTGGGTTTTACCCTCCTTCCCCATTAATTTGAATCCCCTTCATCCTTCAATGGTGTGGTATTGACTCAGGTCAGCCCACTTCAAATAAAATATAAATAATTTGATTATTCAATTACTTATTAAACTTACCAATGACCATTCACAATAATCCATTTTATTTATATAGTTGTTTGATTGTCCTAGTTCTATACCAAACTTACCAATAACCATCTATGATAATTTTACTTATCACAATATGATATCATACCATTGCCCAGCTTTTGAACATAAACCCAGCCATAGGACATATTCATGCCAATATCCCCAGCCCTAGGACATATTCATGTCAATATGTATAATGATGATTGTTTGATTTTATTATAAAATTTATGCTTAATTTACTGATAATTATCTACAATAATTCATTTTAAATATCATTGATTTTATTGGTCAATGCATGCTAAATTTGCTGATTGCCATCTAAAATAATTCATTATAAACTTAGTTGATTTTATTGGTCAACTTATGTAAAAATGATAGTCATCTATAATTAATTAAACTTGTCATGCTATGATCTCATACTTGCCTGGATTTTGAACATACCCCAGCCATAGGGCATATTCATGGCAATATATATAATGTTGTTCAGTTGATTCTATTGGAATATCTATACTAAAATTTACTGATTGCCATCTACAATAATTGGTTTTAAATTTTAGGTGATTTTAGCGGTCAATGCATGCTAAATTTAATGATTGCCATCTACAATAATTTATTTTAAATAGTTGATTTTCTGGTCAATATAATAAAATTTACTGATTGCCATCTACTGTAATTGATTTTAAATTTAGTTGATTTTATTGGTCAATCTATGCTAAATTTACTGATTACTAAATACAATAATTCATTTTATTGAATTTAGTTGATTTTATTGATCAAATTATGCAAAAACGATAGGCATCTATAATTTTTAAGCTCATCACGCTATGATCTCATACTTGTCTAATTTTGAACATACCCCAAGCCATAGGACATTCTTTTTTATTCGAGGTGGGCCGACCTGGGGACGATACCGCACCGATTAATGGGAAATCGAATGGGAAAGGAGGATAAAATCCGGAAAACCTCCATGCGCGGCGTATGATAGGCCAGGAACTCCATGGACCGCCTTTGTTATTCGCTATCTCGGTTCGGGGCATTGGTGCGCCATAGGACATATTCTGTCAAAAATAATTTCTCGAAGTGATTATAGCTATTTGGTTGATTTTGTAAGTTTAATGGTTTTGGCTTGGTAGTTGATGGTTATCTATCTATATATAAAAGCAAATGTGCGCGTGTTTGTGTGTGTGCGATGCCCAGCCAAAACTAGAGCATGTATAGCTCTGAAAATTTGGCTATAGGTGGACGGGAGGGGGTCCATGTGCACCTCGAAGCCCGATTTTTAATTTTTATAGTAAAATAAAAAGTTTTATATGTAACAAGTGAAAATCTTGTATGTTTTTAATGGAAATCGGTATATTGTTATGGCCGAGAAGTTTGATATTCGGTTGTTTCGGTAGTTAAAATGGTTTTGTCGAGCGGTTAGTGGGTTTGTGTTGATTAATAAGCTTAACGGTTAAAATAAAGTTAGTGATTGGTTGATTTGATAAGTTAATTGGTTTTGGTAAGTGGTTGGTGATTTTGGTTGTTTCGATACATTTAGTTTTGGTTTACGAAGCGGTTGGTGATTGGTTGATTTTTAATCTAATGAATTTAGCTAAGTGGTTTAGTTAATTCGATAGGTTTAATTGGGTATGGCTGAATGGTTGGTAAATTTATATTGATTCAGTATAATTTGATTACTTAATTTTATCGATAACTGTCTACAAATATAAAAAATATATAGATTATCAGATAAACTTTAAGCCCACAAACAAATCTGTGTTAAACTTGGTATCAACAAGAATTATCCTAAAATTTTATTTACAAAAGAATCAGTATGTTTAAATTTAAATTTAAATTTTATTCGAGGTGGGCCGACCTGGGACGATACCGCACCGATTAGGGAAGTGAAGAAAATGGGAAAGGAGGATAAAACCCGGAAAACCTCCATGCGCGGCGTATGATAGGCCAGGAACTCCATGGACCGCCTTTGCTATTCGCTATCTCGGTTCGGGGCATTGGTGCGCAAAACCAACACAGTCAAAATCGTCCCCTACCCAAAGTCCATTACCGGGATCGAACTCGGGAGGCAGAAAGAATCAGTATGTTAATTTGTTTATATAGATGCATTATCTCGAGCAAATAACCAAAAATCACCAAACTTGGCACAAGTATTCTATAAAGTTTGGGAACGGAATGCTAATATGTAATCATTTAGAAAATCATATAAATTTAAATATCAGCTCTATATAAGATCTAGAACATATTTTTAATGGTAATTATATAGCAATTTGGCTGGGTGTTTTCATATTCATTTAATTCGATTTTTCATAGGTTTTGATAAGGGGTTGGTAGTTTTTGGCTGTTGTAAGTTCCGTAATTGGTTTTTGCTGAGTAATGGTTTATTTTTTGGTTTATTCGATAGGCTCAATAGTTTCAAGTAAGTGATTGATAATTAGTTAATTTGGCAGGCTTAATAGATTTTAGCTAAGTGGTTGGAGGTTGGAATTTTTAATAGGTTTTATGGTTTCTGAACTTATTGATAGCTATCTACCAATATAAAGGCTAAAATAAATTAGAATCTGATTGATTTGATAGGTTTATTTTATTTGGCCGAGTGGTTGATGGTTTTTGGTCGAATCGATAGGATACAGTTTAGCTTCTGGGGTGATTAGTTATTAGTTGATTTGATAAGTTCAGTTAGTTTTAGCTGAGTGGTTGGTGGTTTTGGTTGCTTCAATTGAGCAATTAGATTTAGCGAGTAGTTATTGCTTAATATATATAAAATCTAAATTAATCGATTCGAATCACCTGAAATTCTAGACACCGTAGCGAAGCACGGGCAACTCCGCTAGTCTATAATATAAAATCTAGAAAAATCAATTCAAATTATCTGATGAATCATATATACCTTAGTGAAGCACGGGAATCTAGTCGCTAGTAAATAATATACGGGAAATAAAATCTGATCGGTAAAAGATAAATTTCTAATACCAATGCTGGAATTTCTAATGCGAAGTGACCAGGGACCAAGAAGTTGGAAACTTTAATCGATAGTTTAAGCGTACGCTTTTCTAGATTTGATCTACAAACATTTAGGGCAACTATCTTTTTACCAATCTAGCAATATAGCAAATATGAAAAGTACTTCAACATTCAGATATTTATCCCGTCAACTTTTTTCAAGAGCTGTCATTACTAGACTAGGCGAGCCCTTAATTTCCTCGTTGAGGTACAATATACTTCCTATCCGTCATATTTCTTCCTCAGATGTTTATCGCGAGCAAGAAAATAAGGCTACTCCAAATTCTTCTATTCCGAAGGAAATCATTTTTCAGAGAATTTTTGAAGTTTTGAAGAACTATGGGAAAGTCGATAAATCGAAAGTAAACTTTTATTAAAAACCGCGAAGCATTTTTACTTTTTTTGCAAAAGCAAAGTTAGATTTAAAATTTTAATGTTTTTTGTTTAACTTTTATGTGCTGAAATGCTTATTTGAAAACTTAGATCACAGAAGCTGCTCACTTCTCATATGATCTTAAGCTGGATTCACTAGATACCGTTGAAGTAGTCATGGCTATTGAAGAAGAATTTTCTATCGAGATTCCTGATCATGATGCAGATAATATTAAGACAGTGGCTGGAGCTATTAACTATATTGCTTCTCGTGCTGATGCTCATTAAAAAGTAAAGTAAACCTTTTTTAAATTTCATTTAAAAATTCTATAATCAACCGAAAATCAAATGTTTATTTGCTTAAGGTTGATTATGCTTTTTTAATTTTAGTTTCTACACTGCTTTTCATCAACTTTTTAGATTTTGCTAAAAATGAAAGCATTCTAGAGATGATACAAGTGCATATGAAAATTGGGAAACTTATATTAGAAGTTGTGCAAAATAAACTTGGAAATAATAAATAATTTATGTATAAATAATCGTGGATTTTATATTCCTGATAAAAATGTTTTGATATTGTATAACTTTGGCCACGTTATTTTTTAAATATCTATGATTTTGATAAACGTCATTCTTTTTTATCACAAATTAAAATCTGAAATTAAATGCTGATAAAAATTGTTAGCTGAGTTAATTTACAAAAACTTTTACCAAATATTACGATTGAATTTTTTGCTGCTTTATACCTTGCAGCGGATATTTTTTAATAAAAAATAATTTCAGATTTCTTTGAATTCATCCTAAAAGCCATGGTGTCTGATTTTGTTTAAAAGATAATTGTTTTTCTTATATATAATTGCTTGTAATGAGCTGTTAGACAAATTTAACCACCATTTTATAGCAAATTATTTTTGCTGGAGAATCTAGATATCAATTATACATTAGATATATAATTTTGTGCTAATTTTGTAAATAAACATAACTGATGAATGCTTAAATCCACAAACTTTACAATTAGATAGTTATTATTCTTTCATATTGCAGTAATTTTTGTTAATGTGCGTATATTAAGGATATACCATCATCAAATTTATTTATTTTACAATCATTTACAAAACTGTTTTTATAGAGTTTTTATAAATACTAATAAGGGTTTATATAAATTTACTGCAATTGTTATCTTTCTATCGTGTATTGAGAATTGTATTATACTCTGTTGAATTTTAGGTTATTAGTGTGATTGCTGGTTCATTTTACATCTAAATGCAACAAATATTTTGCAGGAGAATGAGTTTCTTAACTGTGGGATAATTACTTTGTAGGGGTTTAAAGGACAACTTATTTTTAAACTAATAAAACTTCAACCAAATAAATGATTGATTTTTATAGGTTTTTTATTAGTTGCTATAAGGGGGGTAAAAAGTGAACCCTCTCAATAAGTTGATTCTAGTATATAAATATTGAGGCTCAACGTTTGATTGCTTAGTAACGTACAAATTTGGGAATATTGGGATTTGACCTATCAGATTGGTTGAGACTCACCTCACTTTAATGTAAGGACAGCTGGGGAAGTGACAACTGGGAAGATGAACCCATGAGAAAGGGATTTTATATTTAGTCCAATCAGAAGGCAGTAAAATATTTTCACCTTGCTAAACTCCCTACAACCCTATAAAAGGGCTGGTTTTCATGGTGTAGCTTGATCAAGGTTAGTTGTAAGATGGTGAGAGACCTCCAAATGGCTCCCTTGGTTCCACCAATTATTCAGAAAATCCCTGCTACCCAAACTCAAGCTTTTTGGCCAAGTATTAATGTTATTAAAAGTATCACCCCAATTCAAAGGGTTTACTAAGAATTGGCCAAGGTTTTTTGGCTGATGTCATTTAAATCAAAACCTGAATCACTCTTAATACAACATCAGACTTGTAATTATCTGATATTACCCCCTTTAAGAGTGTGTGGGAGAGAATAAGGCCACAAGAATTAGCTATGAACTTGGTTGATAGTAACTTCTGTAGCAAAGGATTTGATGAAGTACTCCTCCCTTGCTTGTAAGTGACTACAAAAGGTCCTTCCAAATAAACCCAGGTTTTTTCCTTCTAGGGGTGATATACTTGTGGTAGTAAAGCACTGAGTCAGATACTTAAAAAAAGAGGAGGCTGGAGCTTATTAGCAGCTTGTCCCTCTTTTGTGACAACTTTGGCCAAATTAGTCATAGCCTCTAATTGTAATTGAATGATGTGCTGGGCCAGCTTCTTCATGACTTGCTCAAGGTCAGTCCTATCAGTGAAAATATCTTTAGCTAATAATACTGGCACCCCAAGTTCCCATCCATACAACATATAAAATTGAGACATCTTAGGATCTGGTGGTAACTGATCTGGTAGGCTATGAGGGTACTTAGTAAGTACAGATTCCAGTGGAGGGGTTCTGAAGTGGTCATTTTCTGTAATATCAAGACCAGGTTCCCATTGGCTCTTTTCACAGTACCATTGGTAGAGGGGTTGTAGGGGGCAGAAAAGATCTGTTGCATGTCCATGGAGATAGCAAGGATCCTCACCACTTGGGAGGTGAAGTTTTTACCATTATCACAGAGCAAAACTTGAGGATACCCATGTTGAGTGAAGATATACTGATGGAGGAAAGTGGCCATGGCTTTGGCCATTTGAGCTGGGAGAGCCGCAGCCTTGACTCATTTGGTAAAGTAATCAATCCCTACCAAGCTATATCAATTTCCACATGTAGTTTGGGTAGAGGGCCAACCACATCTAGGCTTATGGTATGGAAGGACTGTTGAGGAGTGGTAGGTTGATATTGATACTTAGTTTTAAAGCTGGATTGTTTTTTGCAGGTCAGACAGGCATCCAGGACTTCAATGATGGTCTCCATGATTCCCTCCCAGTAGTAATGTTCTTTTAACCACTCACAGGTTTTTCACACTCCACTATGCCCTAGGATGACATGAGGCTCCATAGTGACAGTTAATCACACAGTTGGTCAGAGGTAAGGTAGCCAGTTTACCCCTACTTTTGTGTATAGTTTCCCATCATCATTCTTAGTATTATGGGAGTACAAACTAGCATCTTCTGGATGGGTTCATCCTCATCCACCCAAGCATCAGGTATCATCAGGAGGTCATGTAGCCGCTCTGCTTCACTATTAACTAAGTGAAGGATGGGCAGCCAAGTCAACATATTAACATTGATGTGGCTTGTCCTGGCTTGGTGCTCAATGGTCATATCATAGTGCTGAAGCTTCAAAGCCCAGCATGCCAACCACCCAGTAGGACCTTTCATATTCTGTAACCACTTTAAAGAGGCATGGTCAGTATCCACTTTATATGAGGTTTCAGATAAGAAAGGGTGATAATAAATAACAGTGAGCAAGATGGCAAGACACTCCTTCTCTGTGGCGCTATAGTTGCATTCTGCCTTAGAAAGCACTTTGCTGAAGTATGAAATGGGATAATCAACCTCATGCTCATCCAGTTGAGCCAAGATAGCTCCAACTGTGTAGTCAGAGGCATCAGTAAACAGCATGAAGGGTTTACTATAGTCAGGGTGACATAGGATTGCCCATCACTGTAGCAGCTTTTTTAGCATTTCAAAAGAAGCCTGTTGTTCTGCTCCACAATGGAAAGAGGTTTTTATAGCTAACAGGTGTATGAGGGGCTCACTGAGATGAGCAAATTTGGAGATGTATTGATGGTAATATCCCATCATGCCCAAGAACACCTGAATATATTGGAGGGTTTTGGGAGCAGGCATCTTGGATATTGCCTCAACCTTATTATGGAGAGGCTGGATCCCATCTGGGAAGATGGCTGACCCAGGAAATCCAACTTCTTCTGGAAGAATGTACATTTAGAGGGCTTCAGCTTAATGTGAGAGGCCTGCAGGCGTTAGAAAATTTCCCTTAAAGAGGGAAAGGTGCTCATTGAATGTTTGGGAGAAAACGGTGATATTGCCAAGATAGACAATTATGCAACTAAGCTTCAGATCCTGCAAGATGTGGTCCATGGCTCACTGGAAAGTTGCAGGTGCATTGCACAACCCTTGTGGCAGTTGGGTAGATTGGAAGAGACCCTCACTGCAGATAAGTGCACACTTTTCCTGGTTTTGTGGAGAAAGGTCTATAGGCCAGTATCCGCTACCCAAGTCTATGGCATAAAAGAACTTAGACTCAGAGATTTAGTCCAGAGCATCATCAATTTGTGATATTAGTAGTCATCCTTCTTAGTAAGATTATTTGGTTTGCAGTAGTCCATAACTACCCAATGCCCACCATTCTTCTTTTTTATGAGCAATAGCAGAGATGTCCATGGGCTTTGAGAAGGCACTAGTAGCCCTGTGTCCAGTAACTGTTTAAGCTCCTCCCTATTTGGAGCTCCTCAACCTTAGATTTTTGATAAGTCTTGGATTGAATAGGCTTGGTATCACCAACATCAATGGTATGAGTCCAACCCTTCATATGCCATAGTCAGTATCAGATTTGGAGAAAATGTCACTATAAGACTCCAGTAAAGAATGAACTTTATTAAGCTCAGTGGGAGCTAGATCATTGAAAATTTGAACGTTGGGCAAAGTGCATATCATTTGGTCAGTGTGTAGTCCCATATTTAGCATAGATCCAATATAATGGACTTGTTGGATGCTCTCAACTAGAATTAGCAGGACTTTTCCAATCTCTTGATGTTTCTTTACAACCATTTCCTTGTTAGTGAGATTCCCCAGCAGAAGATTAAGAGGTTGCTGGTAGGCAGGGTCTAGGATACCTGGCAACACCTGAGGTTCTAAAGGACTTATTCCATCAATGCTTGTTAAGTGCAGAAGGCAGTTGTGGGGGATTTGCATAGTAATTTTGGTGTCTATCACTTTTTGTTCACATGCTTTGACTAATACCTCCTCTGACGCATACAATGGAATGCCCTCTGAAGCATCCATGGAGTCAGGCAGATTTTTTGTACATCTACCTCAATGTGATATAAAAATAGTGAGTGCAGAGAAAGGGTACTCAATGACACATGTGTATCTTTTTTCTTAGGCTCATTGTTTGTAAAGACCGGGGGAACTTCATAATTTAGAAGGGAGATGAATCCCTGTTTCATATTAATGATTCCATCATACTTAATCATTAATTGAGTGCCAATGAGTAGGTCATATGCATTATTATTTAATGCCACAGTGGGGCAGACAGTAGGAGTCTCCCAATCCATATGGGTAGAGAAG
>JAKSZP010007081.1:0-65959 GCA_022478985.1 Massospora cicadina | reverse complement strand
GTTATCCACTTGTTGATTGGCATAGTTTATTTGATTAATGAGGGAGGCTTGTTTCTGTACCAATTCCTTGTTGGCCCAAAGAAGGGTATCAAAGCATCCTTGCATGCCTGCATATTTTTTGTCTCACCAATCGGAAGAGGGAAGGCCTGTTGATGCTCAGCCTGACTAACAACTTCCAGTTGTGTAACCTGACAAATAAGCTGGAGATATTTGGGAGATGTTGACTGGAATAATAAGCGCATTATCTGCCATTTGCTGGGTATTCCATTTGATACAAAGTTGGGTTAATTCTGTCAATAGAGAGCTGACTTGGGCCGCCACTTGCTGTTCCATCAGGGTCATTTTTTCCTTGAGCTGGGAAATCACAGCTTCGAGAACTTCTGCCCATTCAACTAGCTCCATCATAAAGCGCTTGGTATTATTCCCCAATGTTGTTACATCCTAGATCCACTCCGCTGATAGGCCAAACTGGTCCAGCAATTCTCTTATTACTTGAGGTAATTCTAAATTTAGCTGTGGTACCAAAATGTCCAATCAACGGAGGACGTCCCCAACATGATGATCCATATGTACCAGCACCCCTTGTACCTCTAAAAATTAACAATCAAGGCAGTCAAGCAGGAGGCAAGTTTCATGCTGCTGTGCTTGCATGAACCATAATACATCCCCAATTTCGATATTATGGTGGGCCAGCACATGCAGTAGCTGGCGAATTGAAGGTTGCACATAAGTGACTAGGTATTCCTCAATTCCATGGGTGCCGAGGCAGCAAGCCAACCCATTGTAGTCACATCCAAATAAGACATGTGCAGAGCATGGAGATTTTCTTGGTTGCATTGGTTATAGAATAAACTCAGGGAATTTTCCCCAGTCTCATCTTTGTATAAGCAATATCCATGCAACAGCCAATCCATGATATTTCTTAGTTGTTGGGGAGTCACATTTGTGGAGCGTCATTGTTGGGTGGTTGTCAGCTCAGGGAAATTCTCAAATTGCAAATTTGATCATACCTTCATCATCCCCTGGTTCAGTCACAGTAAATAATGTTGGTTTGTGGTTAAGTGCCTCCTGGCCTTCTTCAGCATACCGCGCCCTGAATCTGATCAAATTATGTCAGAACGAATGAGGACTAATCATTGTATTTTAATGGTTGAAAAACTACATTTGCCTAGTGACTCCCTGTAGTGAGCACCACTGTTAATTCTCGGCGTCTAGGCTTGATTCCGCCAAGTCAGTTTGCACAGGGTATTAGCCACTGAGCAACCAAATTGGATGATATGAGGATCGCTGACTTCTTAATAAAACTCAATAAAATATATACAGAGCCATTTCCCCTTATTTTGGCCTTTATTTTAATATAAATTGCAGATGTATCTGCACTACCATATCACTTGTAAAAGACCTCCCTCTCAATCTTCCATGTGACTCTTTATATCTCAATTCCTAAGCTAGATGCATCCTCAGCTTGGTAATATTATATTCTTCTTCCCTTTTCAAATTACTCTCATTCATATTTAATCTTGGCATAAATCCTCTTGATTCGCTGAATGGTCGTCACATTGCTTGATTATAATTTGTATACCCTTTTTTTGTAAATCTCGAGACTCATCTCAATTCCTCTCCAATCTGCCAGTATGGGTAGCGTATCATCCAGTCATATCAACTTTGCAAAACCCTCAAACCTGAAAGCACATAAATCATTTATTTGTGTGCCTAAACTCATTTTTAATAGAGATCACCAGCTTAATCAATAAGTCAAGGTGATGCAAACCACAGGCTTTATTGATGAGAACAATCCTCTCAAATTTCTCCTTTTAAACTATACAGCTGATGCTCCAACCCCCATTTTGTTACCTTTACCCACCATCAGAAGAAACCAGTGATGTATAAAATCCCCTGACCCCACATCCCATTATAACATGGACGCTTAGACAAACACTGGGGCACCATGTTAGGATAATTTACTTAGTTTTGATTTGTCACCTGCAAACAAAGATTCATGGACGCTCCCTCTTCTTGGGTTAGCTTAAATAGTTTCAAAAAATAGTTTAATTTGCCTGATGAATAAAAAGTGATATATAAAGAAATTACTATGCAAAGTACATGGCTGCTAATAAGAACATAAATGAAGTTTCAAATGTGCTTATGTTTTGTTAAATAAGAGTTTTGACCAATTGTTTCTGGAAGTTTTGTTTGTGTTTCTTTTAGAAAGATCTAAACAGATGATAAACGTCTCATGCTGTAGATATAACATGAAGATGGAATATAATCTTATAAATACAAGTGATATGTTATAGTAGAGATATAAAGTAATTTTTATTTCTGGTCAATAAAGAGGAAAATGTGATATTTGTTACGTGTCCCACATTATGAAATACACAAATTTTTCTGAGCTTAGGTTCATTCTCTTTAACTATTCCATATGTTTGGGTTAAACTTTAAATATCATATTAGTTTTCTAAAAGAAAATCTTAGGGCAAAATGTCTCATAAATATACATTAATTGCTTGCTATATGTAAAAATATACTATCTTTATAACTTGAAGCATCACTTGCAGTAAAAAAGTGGTACCTTCTTTATATTTTTGAGATATTTTGATAGTCTAGTAGACTTCTTTTATATTTAAAATTTATAAAATAAAATATATTATTTTATAAAATTATCGCTAAATATAAATCTTACTGGTATTTAAAAGTACAAAAATAATATCTAGGTACCTATTATATACAAAAAACATTTATTCTTTTTTTATTTTGTAAAAACCTTACTAAATATTAGCTTTAAGTTTTTGTAATATATACTGTATATTAAGATCTACTTTAAAAATGGCCTTTACTAACACATACTACAGTTATACAGGTGTTATTATATAAGCTAATGCTTTTTATAGTCGAGGCTTCTAAAGAGTGACCTATTAACTATTACTTATATAAATATCTTTATACTAATTGTATTAACAAATTAATATCTCATTTTGTAAGGTTATTCAGGGCCTTCTACCATTTTCTTTTAGTAATTCTCAAATCAATACAGTGTCTATCAGTCTGTATGTTGAGAGGAATAGACTTTTGTGCAGAAAATCTTTCAACTAAACCGCCAAAATGACAAAGTTTAAGCCAATTAGTTTTTCTACAATGGTAACTTTTTCCTAAAAATTTCCCATTACTGAATCTAAAGTACCTTTTTATTTGTTTCGAGGTACTTGCTTGGGTTATGGCATATTTTTTCAGTCAATAAGTTTAACTCTCCCCTTTATATATTTTGTCAAAATCCCATATTCTTCAAAACTAATAAAACGCTAGTCTTCCACAAAATGGACAGCATTTCAACTTAACTTTTAAGAAGTTTTGTCATCTAGTTAGATAAAACTAATAACATGTCCCATCACTACTCCCACCATAAAACTCACAACTAAATTTCAATTCTGACTTATTCCTATGAGTAAGTATAGAATACTAAAATCAAAGATGAGACCAAACAGTTCTTGTATGATAAGAACAGCGCAGAAAACTTTAAAGATATTCACCTTTATAATGGCCAGTACTCTTACAGGTGAAAGTCTAGGGGATCAACCTTTTTCTACCAAATAGCCTTTTGACATTTTACCACCAAACAAAGTTATAAGAAAAATATAGTTTAGTCAGTTAATTTTTTGATCATCCTAACCTACCATACCTACTTACCCTAACCTACCCAACCTAAACTAATTAATCTAAGATACCTAAATATATAAATTTGTAACTTAAATTTGTAATATGCTTGGATGTAAAAAAGATTATATATTTAGGTGTGGTTTTTTAAATAAAAAATAGATGTTAAGTCTTTCGTTCAATAGTAACTGTTTCTTTTAAAAAGTCTTATTTAAATTTATTTTCCATTTATTTAACGCTATTACAGCTTTTGCATATATTAATCCTTTACAATCCTTGTAATCTTTCTAAATACTTTTGTAAAACAATTTCTATATTGCAAATATATAAATAATTTTTGTATTCAATTATTGGCTTGCCATATATGCTTGAACTCTTAGTAATTCACTTTTCATGTTATGGGGTTTGTCAAAATTAGAAACAAAAAACTTTATAAAAATAAGTTTTTTGTTTGGTGGTAAAAGTTCTAATGGCTTTTTGTTGGAAAAAGGTAATTAGCCTTTTCAGCAAAAAAATATTCAATGGTATGTGAAGACAACGCAGCAGCCTTTAAAGCCCTTCACCTTTATAATGACCAGTATGCTATCAAGTGAGAGCTATATGCTATTTTGCTTTTCACATCCCCAGCTCTTAATTAGAAACAACTTTTCTGATCCAACTTCCTAAAATTTTCCATTTTTACAGCATTTTGATAATCATAATGTACATTGTGGACAATATGCTCCTGCCTTAATGGCTTACCCCCTGTCAGTTAGAGGGATTTGGAGCATTCATACTTCTTCTTGATTGGTTGCTGAAGTGGTTTTATTTGAACTGCGAGATGACTAAAAAGCAAACCTGAACGCCCATGGTCCTAACATGATAGGCCATTTCCTGATCAAATTCTGCTGCAATTCAGAATGAAACTCTCATTGTTTCCATTCCTTTCTGCCAAAACCTCTTAATTTGTGTTAAGATTTTAGAATGCCCACATCTTCCAGCTTCATAGATTAAAATAACATATCATTTTTGTCCTTTGGGTTTCACTATTTAATTAAAAAAGTATAGCAGATGTTGAAAAGATTACTATGTGATAACTGTTAGAAACCTGGTGCTATTAGGTGCTCTAAGGTGCTGTTGAACATAATTTCACCAACAAATTAGTTATTAGAGTATGAAAAATCTCAACACCAATTAAAATTTTTAAAAAAGAGAATAATAAACTAAAAATAAAATTTAGATTTCAGTTAATTTTTATTAATACATAATAACTAGGGATTGGAAAGAGAACCTTTATTTGATTAATGCTGTTTAATATTTAAGCTAAATCGAGGACAATATTGTGATTTTGATAAAATTCTAGTTGGGCAGAGGGCATATCATTTTAGTTTAATGATGATTTAATATATCTGCATGCTCAAGAAGTTTTTCCGCGGTAGGGATTGTTATTAGAAGTTAAATTGATATTAGGAATAAGATAATTATGTGGCAGCATATTTCATTTCTTTTCTTTAATCAGCTGCCTTGAAGATATTAGGAGTTTGGCCGATTCCTGATGTTCTTAGGTGATGATTGGCTGATAAATACTTTCCTTCTCATGAACCCCATATAGTTGTATAAAAGTGGGGTTCTACTTAGGCAATTTTATCAAATTCAAGAAGACATATGGGCAGACTTCTGAGTTAATTTGCTTATTCCGTGGGGTTCCCAACACCCTCATTGAATTGTTGCAAGATACCTGTCCAGATGCTGGGAGTAAAACCATTACTCATTTTGTTACAATTTCGCCAAGCATTGGGTCAGCGATTACAAGTAAAATTGAGACAATTTTCCCTGAGATATTCTTATTCACCATCAAAACTTGCAATTAACTGACAATACCCCCTTCAAGAATGTTGAATGAGAATAGGGGCGTAGGAAACGTCCATGTATCCAGTTAATAGTAACTCCAGAAGCAAGAGATTTGATGGATTACAAATCACCCCACTGATAGATGACAACAAAAGGACCTTCCCAAATGGACTTGAGCTTCTCGCTTTTAAGGGTGATGCACTTTTAATGATACAAAACTAAGTCAGATACATTAAAGGATGAAAAAGGTGGTCTGAACTCATAAGCTGCTTACCCTCTTTGATGATAGTTTTTTCTAGATTGTTCATATTTTCAAATTGTAGTTAGATGATGTGTTGGGCCATTTACTCATGGCCTTGTCAAGATCATCAACTTTAGAAGAAAAGACATCTTTAGATAAGAGAGCAGGTACACCAAGTTCTCAATCATATAGAACGTGGAAGGGAGATATCTTGAGGACTTGTGGTAGCTAAACCAGATAGACCATAAAGGCACTTGGTAAAGAATTGATCCTAGTGTAGAAGGTCAGATGTAGCCATTTTCCATATTATGGATACTAAAGCTTCATTTGATCCAGACCAGTACCATTATTAGAAGGGTTATTGGGAGATTAGAAAGAGTTGCTGCGCTCCCATGGAGGTAGCTATGGTTTTGACTACCCTAGAGGTGAACTTTTTCCCATTATCACAAAGCAAGACCTGGGGGCAACCATGGCAGGTGAAAATGGACTGATGGAGGAATGTGGTGGCAGCTTTAGCATTTTGAACTGGGAGATCCACTGCTTCATTCCATTTCATGAAGTGATCATTACCTGCTAGTATGTATCGATTCCCACTGGTAGTCTAGGGTAGAGGATCTGCCACATTTGTACTTAACATGTGGAAGGGTTGTTGAGGGGTAGTAGGCTGATACTGATATTTAGTCTTAAGAATGGATTGCTTTTTGCAGGTAAGGCAGGAATCCAGGACTTTGATAATAAAGTCCATCGTTCCCTCCCAATAGTGCCAATCTTTAATCCACTCAAAATTACTCTTCACTCCTCTGTACCCAAGGGTAGAGTGGGCCTCCACTATAATGGGTACTCTTTCTTAGGGTCAAATATAGGGCATTTAGTTGGCCCCTATCTTTTTGTACAACTTCCCTCTTTTTAACACTAGTATTGCAGGAGTGTTTTACAGACATTTTCTTAACGGGGTCATCTTCAGCATCTCAGGCATCAGGGACCATAAGGAGGTCATGTAAGCTCTCAGTTAAACTTTTATTTAAATAAAGAACAGGTAAGCGAGTCAACCCATTGGCATTTATAGGGTATTTATCTCAGTGTTTAATGTGTATATCATAATGTTGAGCTTTAAGGCCCACTGAGACAGTTGTCCAGTAGGATCTTACAAAATTTGTAGCCATTTCAAGGAGGCGTGGTCAGTAGCCGCGATGAAGTAGTTCCATACAGAAAGGGGCGGTAATATTTTACAGCTAGTAAGACAGCTTAGCATTTCTTCTCAGTGATGTTGTACTTGCGTTCAGCCTTTGACACCATCTTGGTGAATTATAACATGAGGTATCAACGATGTTCTCATCCAGTTTGGACAAGATGGCTCCAACAGCATAATCAGAGGCATTGTAAACAGAAGGAAGTTTTTACCATATTTTAAAACTGGGAACCGTTGGCTACTCTACTTCTTTTAGAAAAAGTACCAATTGTTAAAGTCTAGCTTTGTTGACAATTATTCCCAGAGAATTTTTGCACAGGTTTGTTATGTGCACAGTTTGTGTTGCTTGATAGTAGTAGATAGATGGGCGATAATAGTATGAAGACTATTATCTGTAGTTGAATAAATAAACTTAGGTAATTGGTGGTCCATCGCTAAACTAGGAATGATCAACAAAATACGGATTAAGTTGACAATTAGGGACTTCTTCCCTATTTTAATTGAATTTAATCCACTCTCAGATTCGGAGGTTCCCATTACTCTGAGTTAGATATGATCTACA
Organism: Massospora cicadina; assembly: GCA_022478985.1. Classification (NCBI taxonomy): domain Eukaryota; kingdom Fungi; phylum Entomophthoromycota; class Entomophthoromycetes; order Entomophthorales; family Entomophthoraceae; genus Massospora; species Massospora cicadina. The sequence goes on along the minus strand of JAKSZP010007081.1, from coordinate 58,486 downwards.
TCAAAGGTCTGCTTCACTTCTAAGGATATCTGATCCTTACTCTTTGTCATGATTCTGATATGATTTGAAAAATAAGCCCTAAGTTGTTATGGCAGAACAGATGGAATCCGCCGAGTTTGATATGAGTCATCAAATTTAAGCGCCTCAAAATGAGACAATATTGGGCTATTAGGGAAATTGACTTAAATCAGGTTATCAGCAAAATAAGGAAATGACGAATTGGAGGAACAAAGGATATATTGCGAAGTGAATTACTAAGCCATGAAAGTGGTATTATCTGAAGTTGCTACAATACAAGCGATATGGGATGATCAAGAAGAGGAGGTTGTTAATAGTTTAGAGTGGGCGAAACAGCGACAATCAGCTGTGTTTCATAATAAATAAAGAAGTATAGTGGGGGCAAGTGCTCCATTTATTAAAATTTATTTCTGTTGTTTTAAGGGCAAAGATCCTCATATTGTTGGCCCTATTTCTCAGTGGTTCAAACCCTGCGCAATATTGATTATGGCGTATCTCAACAAAAACGCCAATTTTATAACAGTGGTGCTCACTACAGGGGGCCCATTGATCAATCACAAAAATCTATAAGCGTTCCTCAGTTGTTTGTCATGTCATATCCGGCTTACTTTACTAAGGAATCATCTCAACACACTGCAACTGTTTAAAATGCATAACTCAAGCTTGCCCTAGACGCTGTGCTTAAATGGAAAAAAGAGTTTCTGCAATTATATTGTATCAACAAGCTGCCTCTATTTGACCGCGATGGAAACATCAATGAATTCTTTAAACAATTTGAGTTTGCAGTAGAAGTAGCTTCTGATTGGCATAAAGCCAAATTACTAATATCCAATTTGGATGTTAGAAGCTCCAACCAAGTTACTTGCTATCTTCTCAACAGGTCCGTTACCTATTTACAGGTGAAAGATACTGTGCTGTGGTTGTTTGGAGGAACTTAAAAAATGGTGCAACGGAAGGCTGAGTTTTTTACCATTGGGTTTCAACATAACGAGACCCTCACTGCGTTTGCTGATTGATTCTCAGCAGAAGCCCATGTGTTAATTGGGGCAGGGGTTTTAACTGAATGTGACATAAGCATAGCATTGACCTCTGCTGTGAAACCATACCGAGAGCTTTTTAATGCTTTGGCTCCATATTTAGAGGTTGACATACCTTTGCTTAAACTTGTTCAAATTTTATGTCAGTTATCCACTACCCTCCCTCCACCCAGTTTAGAGAGGAACCCTATCGCCTCAACTGTTAGTCTTGTTTATTCAAAGGAATCATACCTCCCTGTTCAGCGCCCAGTTGGCATTCCCTAGCCTAATTATCATCAAAAGCCTCGTTTTCAACCAAGTTGCCAACAGCAGTTCACCTACCAGGATGGCCTGGTTACACTGTTCGATACCAGTCCACCTTTTTGGGTGGCCCATTTTACAACACTCAAGGACGCAGGTATCATAAGGTTAATTGATTTTTGTGCGGTCGCCCTGGGCACCTGGCTAGGAGCTGTCAAAATCATCGGGTTAAGTACCTACCATGAGAGCATTATAATCAGGGAAAAGTCAGAGCAGAGTAGAGATGGGACTCTCTACCTCCGCTATTCTGACTCAAAACGTCCCATCTGAACCTATTCCTGCACAGTTAGCGGATGTTTCCTGGTATGATGACGCTTTTCTATACCAGCAGCTGGTTGGAGGGGTAAATGTACTGACACAAACGCATTTCATGGACATGGTGGAAGCAGGCTCCCAGGAGCACCCAAAATTGTATGCTTGCCAATTGTTCAATTACCTTCCTACTAATGAACCAGATCCATTAGCTGATGCACTCATTTTAAAAGGGGTAAACGCGGCCCACCCTGTGGACGCTATTGTTAAAGAATACCCTAAAGTGGGGAAGGGTATTATGAGCTTCCTTGGAAAAAGAGATCAGTTAACTGTCCATATTTTAAAAAACCAGATGCATTTTAATCTGAGTGTACTTACTGTGACACTGTTGTAGCGAAAACCCAAGTTTGCACAATAATTGATACAGGTGCCCAATTAACACATTGTCCTCAAAATTGGTGTCAAAGTTAGCATTAAAGCCTGATGTAGAGCATCGTATGGTGTATGGGACAGCAGGCTCAGAAAGCACAGTCTGTGAAGGAGCATACAGTGCGCTACCTTTGCGGTTTGAGACAATTGTCATTTTAGCCCCAGTTATAGTGTTAATAAACAATAAATATGACCTGTTAATTGGTACCACTTTTATGCGTCTCTTTGGAGCTGTTGTTGATATGACAGCAGAGACATTTGAAATTATGGGGCAGTGGATCCCAATCTACTTCACTTCCAGCGGAATGCCAAAGGATCCTGTAAACATGAGTTACCTTAATCTTGCATATGGTGATGGGGTGGTTTTGGTTCACTATCATCAATTAAAAAGCAAGACCCGGGCCCTTCCTCACCAAATTTATGAATATCAATGGCTACCGCTTAAAGCCACTGGACCCATTTTTATTCCTCTGGACACCAAGTAATCATAAGCATTGAGTTAGAGGTGAAAGTGCCTGATGGGCTATATGGGGAGGTCATTGGGCCCTAACAACAATCACGGCTCAAGCCCACATGTGGCCCCTGGCATCATACTCTCAGGGCATGGGGATTCAAGGTCTTGGTAACGAATCTTCAGGATAGACCAATGCAAATCTGCTGACACCAAGTAGTTGCATTCCCCAATTTCATTCCAGTTAAGGAGGTCCTCAGGATTCATAAGTTTGGTTCACTATTGAATTCATTCTGCCCATCAAAACACAGCCTGGCGTAATGGCAGTTGTACCACGTGAAAATTTAATGGGGTTAACAGAAGATCAGAAGGATTGAGCAGAAGCCCTATTTAAAAAACACAAGGAGATCTTTGCTGTCGATGATCATGATTTGGGGTGCGCCCAAGGAGTGATCCATCAAGTGGACACTGGGGATCATCCCCCATCAAATCTCGGCCAATCTGCCGATCTAGAGCAGCAGAAGAAGTTGTCACAACAAAAATTGATAAACTGTTGGAGCAAGGAATGCTTGAACCATTGAAGAGCCCATGGGCTTCCCCTGTCCTAATTGTCAAAAATAAGGATGGTACTAACTGGGTAGTAATAGACTATTGCAAGCTCAACAGCATTACAAAAAAGGACACATATACTTTTCCACGAATTGATGATGAATTGGACCAGTTGAGGGGAGCTCGTCACTTCTCCGCAATGATTTAATATCCAGATATTGGCAGATTGAGTTACCTGCAGCGGAACAAGAAAAATGCGCCATTATCAAATCAAAAGGGCTTTTCAACTGACACGTATGCCCAAGGGCTGTGTAATAATCCAGCTACTATTCAACGGGCAATGGACACTATCCTTGAAAAACTTTAAGCTGTCATGCGTTATTGTATATTTTGACGACATTAACATTTCCTCCCACACGTTTTCTGAGCACCTTAGCCATTTGGTAGAGGTATTTCGCCGGTTGGCTGAAAAACGTTAAAATCAAGCCCTGGAAATGCCAATTTTCAAGATCCAGAGTACCTTGGGTTTGTAGTCGATGCAACAGGGATGAGGTTCCAACCAGCTAAGGTGGAGGCCATTCAGAAGATAACTACGCCAAGCAGTAAACGAGATATACAAGTATTTTTAGGGATGGTTGGCTACTATCGCCGCTTCATGCCTAACTTTAGTTGTATTGAAGGTCCGTTGTTTGAGTTATTAAAAGGGATGCCACGTTTGAATGGACGGAACACTGTCAACGCTAATTTGATACTCTTCAAACAGCGTTGATTGAGGCGCCAGTGCTATGTTACCCAAATTTTGAAAAGGAATTTATTGTACAGATGGATGCATCTCTTTCTGCTGTGGGGGAAGTTCTGTCTCAAAAAGACGATGAAGGGGAGGAGCACCCAGTAGCATATTGCAGTTGAAGTCTGAATAGCCATGAACGAAATTATACTGTGACTGAGCAGGAGTGCTTAGCAGTGATTTATGCTTACAAGTAATTCCAAGTATATTTGCATTATGTAAAGTTTTAAAGTTGTAACGGATTACGCCTCATTAAACTGGCTGCAGAACCTTAAGGAGCCTGAGAGCTGGATAGAACATGGACCCTTAGACTACAGGCTACAACGAAGAGATCCTTCACCGACCAGGAGCAAACACCAAAATGCTGATTGCTTGTCAAGGCTACCAACTATTGCAGTTATGGCAGATCTGAGCGTTATTATGTATGACAAGATGCTCAGCGGAAAGTATGATGATGAGCCGCCCCAAGTCATCAAGGCGTTGGATGTAATGCGAGCCAATACTTTCCAACGGAATGGTGAGTTGTACAAGCAGATTAATGATTCCACGGTGAACTTTCCGCGACCCTCAATGTGGCCTAACATTATCATGAGCGCACATAGGGCAGTTGGGCATGGAGGTATGCACAAGACATTGGAATTATTGTGACCTCAGTATTACTGGGAAAGCATGAACTTCTATGTGCTTGATACTATCTCCTCCTGTCACCAGTGCCAAGTGGAAAAGCCGTTTCACCATAAGATCACTCATATCAGTAAGTAAAGCTACACTTCTCTTGGCATACAGTTTCCCTTAATGTCGTCAGCCCTCTGCCAATGGGAGCTAACTGGTCCAAGTATATCCTGGTGGCAATTGACCACTTGACTAGGTGGGTTGAGGCATGGGCCATTTGTGATCTGGGTGCAGTTTCTGTGGCTAAGTTTGTATTGGAAAGAATCATTCAGCATCACATCTGCCCGCAGTTTATCCTTACCAGAAACAGCACTAATTTTACCTCTCACATTCTTAAACTCAACAAAATGATGGCCATCCGTGGGGTTCTAACAACTCCATATCACCCCAAGTCAAACGGAGTGGTTGAGCAGGTTAATGGGACCCTGGTGAACATTCTCCAGAAGTTGGTTATTGATAGGCCCTCCAATTGGAGTACCCTCCTTTCTACTGTGGTGTTCGCCTACAACATTAGTTACCATTCTTCCATAGGAAAATCTTATTCCAATTGCTTTATGGATGGCACCCCGCTCTACCCATACTTCTGTATGCCTGTGTAGAGGACACTGGAGGAATGGATATGCAACTCTGTTTGACCATTCTAATAACTATGCTGAATAATTTACAAACTGAAGCATAATCGTTCAGCTTAGCCAAGAAAATCAAAAGCCAGGCTGCCAATCAGATTTGGTGAAGTGGCCTCACACAGATCAAAGATGGAGACATGGTCCTATTCCATGATCAACATGGGTTCAGCCAAAAACACAAGCTGGCCAGTATCTGGATTGGGCCATTTGAAGTCTTTGAGAAGACAGGTATAAATGCATACACTATCAAGGACCCCATAAGTGGTCAGATTATCAACCAAGTGCATGCAAAGTTCCTTCAGGCGTATAAGCAAGAGGAGCCTCATCATCCAGTAAAAGAGGGAGTAATGTCACAATTCTGATATGACTTGACTATAAGCCCTAAGTCATTATGGCAGAACAGATGGAATCCGCCGAGTTTGATATGAGTCATCAAATTTGAGCGCCTCAAAATGAGGCAATATTGGGTTGTTAGGGAAATTGACTCAAATTAGGTTATCAGGAAAATAAGGAAATGAAGAATCAAAGGAACCAATGAGATATGGCGAAGTGAATTACTAAGCCATGAAAGTGGTATCACCCATAGTCGCTATGATACAAGTGAGATGGGATGATCAAGAAGAGGAGGTTGTTAATAGTTTAGAGCGGGCAAAACAGCGACAACCAGCTGTGTTTTTTTATAGATAAAGAAGTATAGTGGGGGAAAGTGCTCCATATTATTAATAAAGTTAATTCTGTTGTTTCAAGGGCAACAATCCTCATATTGTTGGCCCTATTGCTCAGTGGGTTGAACCCTGCACAATATTGATTACGGCGTATCTCAATGATAACGCCAATTTTACAACACTCTTTATCACACAAAAGAGTCAAAAATTATTGTAATACAACAATAATAAAATAATGATGAATGAAACTTATTTATTCTATTGAGATTTGCTTTATTAATAAATTTTCCAGAAATTTTGTAGGAAGAAGTTTGGCGCTAAACTCCTCAGTTGGCAACTCAGCCATGAAATCGCAGCTGTTGCCATTGTATTATCCTGAAAAGTTTCTTCCAGTGATGGTCTTCTCCATTGGGCTAAAATTCCTCCATTCAGACATCCCAGAACCTGAAAATGCAAAGAGACAGAAAACGTGTCCATAATATTCCCGCCAATAACAGCAAACCAACCACATTTAGCTAGCGACCTGATTAGGTAATGGGACTCTTACAAATTATAGCAGGTCGTGAAATATCTGATTGATTTGCTAGTTGCAGCTGGCATCACTCGCCTCACAACTGCTGATTAATTTCCAATTAGTTGGCGATGAAACCTGACAAAATCCCAATTGGTGAACCTAGTAGTCAATTAATGATGAACTATCAGATGCCTCAATTCCGTTAGCAACTCTTCCCAGAAAGATCTTAAGAATTTGCATGGATTAATCCCTTATGGATCTAAAACCAGAAAATTACCCAAAAATCCCAGACATTATTAACCCTAAACTGATATCTTCCAATATTTGATTCATTTGCTAGTGGGACTTATCCCCTAGTGAACCAGCAGATAACCTAGGAAGCTGTAAAGGTGGGCAAAAATCACAACACATCCCACCTTTTGTTTATATTTCTAGCAAAGATAAGAACAGGATAGGAGAATGCTGCCTTGGGCCAGGTCAAATACTTCTTAGTATCCAGAGGAGAACAGTTGTTCCACAAACAACGCTGCTCATTGTTGGGCATTTGCCCTCTCAGCTTCAGAGAAAGAATGTCTTGGGTCAAAACCAGATGAATTGGGGAAATGTTAGCCATTTATGAGTTTGCTATGAATCTAAAAGTGATTATGTTAATGATAATGATGATATTGAGATATCAGCCAAAGACCAAGGCTGATTCTCAGTAAGACCCCACAAATCAAAGCAACACCTTTTCAAATCCATCATGGGCAATAAATGTAAAATTGAGCAGTCAGATTACTCTGACTATATGACAGACCCTGGGGTGATTGTTGGATGGTACTCCCAAGCCACAACAGGGTCCTTCCAAGCACCTATGAGGGGACCACCTCATTTTACAGGCGTGGTGGAGGTCCCTTAAGTTGAAAGTATTTTATCAAGTGGCGATTGGTTGAAATACATCAAAACATTACCGCATGGTACATTTTGCCCCAAACCCCCATCCCATCCGTTGTTTAGCCAAAAATGTAACTCAAATTTCCCAAGATCTGATAGGATAGTATACCATATTTCCTAATTTGGAATGCATCTAAGCTATTCCAAACCTATCCTTGAATTCCATCCACCCTGCTATGCAGTTTATATACTGATGGGTTGGATATTGAAAAAGATCTATTTTCCTCTTTACTGCGTTCTTAAAAAGTTTATAAAAAATCCAGCTTTATCAGAGCTTTATTTCTAAATTTCTTATATAAACTTTTTAGAAAACAGCAGGCATAAAGCATCAGCGAGCAAGAAATGCCTGGTTTCCAACACTCATGACAGCCTTTGCCTGTAATCTTCTTTTCTTCCTCACTGCCGCCTCCTCAGAGCACAGTCCTCATGACCCAATGCCATGTCAGCTTAGTCAGTTTTTGTGCCATTTCTAGTCCTGAAAACCCAGTTTTACCCCAGTCAGGGCATACAACCCTTCATCATTTTCAGGATTTTGATTCAGTGTCCTTGATTCATTGATATATTTCCTCATTATTAGAAGGAGGTTACTAACAATGCCATTCTCGTGGAAAAATTAAGAATGATTAATTAAATTGTTCTGGTTATTTTTTCTCTTAACTTTTTTGCTCAAGTCATACTTACAATTCTTGAAGAGCATATTTCATAAATTAGAAATAAGATATGCTAAAGTTATTATAATTTTGATCTTAGTCTACAATGAAGTGGATTATGTTGACTATTTTAAAAATCAGAAATCCCTGAATCACCCAGCTCATATTTTAATTATGTCTAACTCTTGGTATCAGTAATATCTGAACAATCTTTCTACTGAATCTTCCCTCCTATTCCAATTGATGAGTCATAATTCTTGAAAAAATCAATTTAATGGTCCCCTAAGACCCATATCCAAAGTTGAGCGCAATTAGGTAGTTCTTATGCTGAACTACTGGAAATGGTATCTGATACCAATGAAATAGAATAGCAACCATGTAGATGAATCACGGCCATTTCTTCCTCTTCTATAAGTTCATAAATTGGATTTCAACACTTTTCTCAATGTATCTCCTTTTGTGGATTTCCCATTATAAGTGTCAAGTCTATTAAAGCAATACATCCAATATCAGTCATTCATTTTGTGCCATCACTGATTTGCTTCCAGAGTTCCTTTTAATCTCAGCCAAGATTATAAACCAGCTGATCTTTTAACTGAACTAACTATTAGTAATCGAGAACACTTTAAGCTCCTATATTCAGATTTAATAAAACCAAGTAATCAAGGCCCTTGCTGAAACTCTGAACACCGCTGACCTCTCAAGAATACTAGATCAAGAAGTTGCAGCATATGCTCTTTTTTTAGCTGGCCAAGTCTTTTGAAATTAGGCCACGGTGCTTCTATCCTCCCCCAATTTCTATTGCATTTTCTGCTTCCAATTCCAAGAAGCTCGCAGTCATCACCTTCAGTATATTGTTTGCTGTTTACACAACTACCACATCTCTGGTGCTTCACATCAATACCTCCCCCTAATGGCTCTGATTGGAGGCATAATTTGGTTACCTTCTCCCAGAATACTTTGCAACATGCTGGTCCATATGTCCAATGCTCTTGATGAAGCCCACTGGCAACCGCTCAAGACTAATCTTCCAGTGCTGGTGCCCTATCATGATTAATTATGGTTATTCACAACTGCCTCTTTCTTTTCTGTTGCTTTCCTTTCCAATATGGACTATAGCATTTGGCAAGTACCAACATTTCAATTTCTCTTACCCTTGTTGCATTCTCTCAAAGCTCAGCTTCTGCTCAATGAAAATTGGCTTCAAGTGGGCTGTCGCGATTTTGATATGGCTGGATGTAGTTTTGAGACATCTGGGCGGAAACCGCCAAACACAGCATCAGTTACAAATATTCAATTGCCTTGAGATAAGGCGATATTGGGATATAACGAGTCTTATTGGATATAATGAGTTTATTGGATCGCCTCTATATAAGGCGATAAGGCGATATTGATATTTGACAAATATGAAGTGAATCGCCTAAAAATAGGGCGACAGCGGATTAAGAATAATAATCCAGAGTTTGAGGAAAATTGGTGGAATAGAATAACCCAAGCAATAAGAAATAGTATCGCCTGCAGCTGACATATATAAGTGAAATAGGCGATTTAGAGAGGGAGGTTTTTTAGTGAAAGGCGAGCAGGACAGCAAAACGTAGCTGTATTATAAAATAAATAAAAATACTGGTCAGAGTGATTGCTCCTATTTTTAAATATATTTCAAGTACGTCCAAAGGACTGATGATCTTCACATCATCCATTCATTGTTCAGAGGGCTCAACCTGTGCAAATAGCCTGGCAGATCCTAGGGATACAGTCCAAAATTACAACAGTGGTGCTCACTATGGGGGGACTCTTCTGGTTGGTGCTTAAGTAGCTAAAGGTTGGCTAAGAGGTGGCTGTGATGCACCACTGTGGTTGGTTCCAGCAATTGTTGGTGGTGGGGAGGGGCAAGCCCTGGACGCCCACCCTACATGCTGAGTTTGGAATTAGGAGGATTACCATCTGGTTAAGTGGGGGAAATGTCATGATTTTAACCAGATGGAATCCTCCAATGATTAAGCGTTATTTGGAATGATATAGCCAATCCTGGCGGAGTGGTTTATTGACTGAATTTTGTGTGATTTAATATGATTGCTGGTTAGTTGTTCCCCAATTTGTGTTGAGCCAAAATTATTATTATACTGAGTTTGGTATTTTAGGTTTGAATGGGGCCAATCAGTGGCCCCAAATTAGTAGAAGGATCACCGGTGACTAATAGCCAAGGATGGTCCAATTTATCAGCAGAATCAGTGGTTGACGCCAATGGCCACTCATGGTCTATTGTGGAAGTTCTGGCGGAAAGCTGATGTATTCACTTACCCATGAATTCGCTTTCTGATCTAATTTCAGTGGATCCAACAGATATGAGTTTGAAGTTGCTGAAGTTGTTTTGGTGCCTCATTTATTATTATGATAAGAGGTAAATAGATGTCGGTGAGATGCTGAGATATTCCAAGTCAAAGCAATCAATTGGAGTGGTTTCTGGTGCAAGTTATTAACTCAAGAGTCAAATAAAAAGTTTGACATTTATTTGAATTAATTATTTATATGGTTCATTAGCGACTTAAGGCTGAGGATGAGCCAAAATTAATTTGGACATTGGGAAGGATGGAGTGAGAGGGTCGACGCCAGGGAAGAATAATGTAGATAAAGAAGAAGAAGAAGTAGAAGAGAAGTGGTTGGCTGGAAGAACCAGCGGAAGAGCCAATAAATCAGTGACAGGCGCAGTAGCCCTTTTGTAAATAGTATAAATACCTGGCACTTCCCTTTCAATAAATATCTCCCTTTGCTCATTCTTATTATGATTTAAGTTTATATTATTTTTGTTCTTTAAAGAATGAGTATAGGGGATCCCCAAAATCGCGCAGGTGACAGCCAAAGTGTTAGCTGGCACTGCTAGCCCCAACGCCTAAGGCAAAACAGCAAGGGCTGACCAGTCTTCATACTGGTTAGCCTGCCAACTAGCAGAGCCCAAAGTCAATTTTCTGACATGGGCACAGCCCTTGCAATATTTTGATTGAAAATAATATTTGATGGCTTGTTCACTCCTGTCTTACACCCTCCCCCCAAAAGGCAACATAGGCGGTTTCATGATTTTGATATGACTGGACGATAAGCCCAAGGTCATCATGGCAAAATGGATGGAATCCATTGGAATTGAACTGCCTGAGGTCATCAAGGCAAAATGGATGGAATCTGCTGGCATCAAACTGGTAACGGTAATTAAGCACTTTGAAATGAGGCGAAATTGGGTTTTTGGGAAATCGCTTTAAATAGGCAATTGTGAAATTAATGAATAAAGAATTGATTGAGCCATCGTAGCATCCAAAAGTCACTAAAATATAGGCGGGATGAGATTATCAAGGAGGGTTGTTTTTGAAAAGGATAGAGTATAGAGGAATAAGAAGAATCCTCAGTATCAAAGTACTTTTAATAAAAAGAGGTTTTGGGAGTAAGCGCTCCATATTTATTTAAAGTTATTCTGTTGTTTTGAGGGCAGCGATCATCATACCTTTGGTCCCTATTACTCAGCGGGTTAACCCTGTGCAAAAATCCACCGGCGTATTTATTGAATACTGCCAAAATTATAACAGTGGTGCTCACTACAGGGGGCCCATTGGACAATCATGAAGCCAACAAACTTCCTCCTTTGCTGGCCATATTCAATCAGGCTTACTCTAGCAAGGAGTCTTTTCGAGATGCTGCAACCATTGAATATGCAGAACTCAAGCTTGCCTTGGACGCTATGCTCCAGTGGAAAAATGAGTTTCTATAGGAGGTTTATATTGATAAGCTGTCTCCATTTGATTGCAATGGAAAAATCCATGGATTTTTAAGCGATTTGAGTTTGCAGTGGAAGGAGCTTCAGATTGGCATAAAGTCAAATTATTAATATCCACTTTGGATGTTGACAGCGCTGACCAAGTTGTCTGCTATCTTCCCACCAGTTCCGCTACCTATCAAAAAGTGAAAGATACTGTGTTATGGTTAGTTGGAGGGACTATGAAAATGGCACAGCGGAAGGCAGAATTCTTAACAATTAGGTTTCAGCATAATGAGACCCTCACCGCCTTTGCTGATCGTTTTATGATAGAAGCTCATGTGTTAATTGGGGCAGGAACTTTAACTGAATCAGATGTATGCATAGCGTTGACCTCCACTGTGAAACCATACCGTTAGCTTTTCAATACCATGGCTCCATATCTAGAAGTTGGTATCCCTCTGCTTATACTCATTCAAATCTTGTGCCGGATATCCACTAACTTCCCTCTTCCCAACATAGAGCGAAACCATATCCTCTCTGCTGCTGAACCTGTTTATTTGAGGAATTCATCTCTTTTAGTTCAGCATCCATTTGGTAACCACCAGCCTTTTTATCAGCACATGCCTCATCTCAAATGGAGTTGCCGTCAGCAGTTCAACTATCAGGAAGGGTCTGTCTACACTGATCAACCCCAGCCTAACTTTTGAGATGGCCCATTCCCCAACAATCATGGACGCAGATCTTACAGGATCAATTGTTTCTTGTGTGGTCGTTCTGGGCACTTGGCCAGAAGTTGTCTTCATCATCAGGGTTAAACCCTCCCACAGGGACAGTACAATCAGGGAAAAGGCAGAGCGGAGTAGAGATGGGACTCTCTACTTCCACTAATTTAACTCAAAACGTCCCACCTGAATCTACCCCTGTACACTCAGTGGAAGCTCCCTTGGCTGATGTGTCCGTCTTATATCAGCAGCCAGTTGGAGGGGTGAATATTTTGACACAAGTGCAGTCTGCGGCTATGGAAGGAGAGGGGTACCAGTTGCAGGTTGAGCCGTATGCTTGCCAGATGTTTGACCAAATTTCACCTGAAAAGTTGGACCCCTCCTCTGATGCACCTCTCTCTGCAAGCAGTAAGCGTTGCTCGTCCAGTCAACACTATTATCACACAATACCACGGTATTGGCGAGGGGATTGTGGGTTTTCTTGAAAACAGAGATGCCATAAATGTCTATGTTACAAACAGTCAAGATGCATCTTACTCTGAATGTACTTTCTGTGACCTGGTTGCAGCTAAAACCCATGTCCGTGCCATCATAGATACAGGTGCCCCTGTTAATATAGTCTTTATCAAGTTGGTGGCCAAATTATCAGTAAAACCAGACGTAGAACATCGGGTGGTATATGGAACTTCTGGAGCGGATAACACAGTCTCTGAGGGAGCATACAGTGCGCTTCTGTTGCAGTTTGGGTTTATTATTTTGGTAGCCCCAGATATAGTGCTACCATTTAGCCATTATGATCTGCTGATTGGAACCGCCTTCTTGCGACACTATGGGGCAGTTATTAATATAACAGACCAGAATTTTTGAAATATTGGGTCAGAGGATCCCAATTTACTTCACCTCTAGCGGAGTGCCAAATGATCCAGTGCATATGGGGAATATCAATCTAGCTCATAGTGACGGAGTAATCCCAGTGCGCTACCATCAGTTAAAGGGTAAAACCTGGGCCCTTCCACAACAGATTTATGAATATCAAAGGCTGCCGCTCTGAGCTGCTGGACCTATATCAATTCCACCTGGGCATCAAGTTATAGTAAACACAGACTTGGTAATAGAAGTTCCAGATGGACTATGGGGAAGTTCTTGGCCCATATCAGCAGTCGCTGTTTGAGCCTCACATATCCCCAGATATTATATTACCGGGGCAGGGGGAAGTCAAAGTTTTGCTTGAAAATTTACAAACAGTACCACTGCAAATTCGTCGCCACCAAATAGTGGCATATTTGCATTTTATCCCCGTTGAGGAGGTTAGTTAAGTTCATGACTTTGGGTCACTGGAGGATTTTGATCTGACTTTCAACCCGCAGCTCAATATAATGGCAGTAGTATTGCATGTTGAATTAATGGGGCTGTCAGAAACACAGAAGGTTAGGGCAATTGCTTTATTTCAAAAATATAAAGAGATTTCACTGTTGATGACCACGATTTAGGATGCGCACAGGGGGTGGTTCATAGGCTGAACACCTGAGATACCCTCCCATCAGGTCAAGGCCAATCCGCCGATCAAGGATGGCAGAAGGAGTAGTAAACGAGGAAATCAATAAGCTATTAGCGCAAGGGATGCTTGAGCCATTGAAGAGTTCGTGGGCTTCATCCGTTCTGATTGTTAAAAAGAAGGATGGCACCAACCGCATAGTAATAGACTACCAAAAGCTTAACAGCATTACCAAAAAAGACTCCTATCCCTTACCACGGATTGATGACACTTTAAATCGGCTAGGGGGAGCTCGTTTCTTCTCAGCTATGGACCTGATCTCAGGCTATTGGCAAATTGAGTTGTCATTGGCGGAGCAAGAAAAGTGCGCTGTAATCACTTCCAAAGGTCTTTTTCAGCCCCTTGGATGCCGCAAGGGCTGTGTAACGCTCCAAATACGTTTTAATGAGCAATGGATACTATTCTGGGGGACCTAAAACTGTCGTGTGTCCTTGTATACTTTGATGACATTAATGTTTTCTCAAACCTTCTTGGAACACCTCGATCATTTAGAAGCTGTATTCTTCCAGCTTGCTGAGGCCAACTTAAAGATCAAGCCTCGGAAATGCCACTTCTTTAAGAACCAGCTGGAATACCTGGGGTTTGTAGTTGATGCCACAGGGTTTTGACCTCAACCAGCCAAGGTGGAAGCTATCTGTAAAATGACTCCACCCAATAGCAAGCGGGATATACAGGTATTTTTGGGAATGGTCAGCTATTACCGGCGCTTCATCCCTAACTTCAGTTGTATTGGTGGCCTGCTATTCAAGTTTTTAAAAAAGAACACTACGTTTGAATGGACAGAGCAACAGCAATGCGCTTTTGATATGCTTTGAGTGGCGTTAACCAGTGCACTGGTGTTATGCTATCCCAATTTCAAGAAAGAGTTCATTGTTCAGTCGGATGCATCCCTTACTGCTATAGGAGCAGTTCTATTCCAAAAAGATGAGGAAGGGGAAGAGCATCCTGTAGCATATTGCAGTCATAGCTTGAACAGTCACAAACGCAATTATACTTTGACTGAGAACGAGTGTTTAGAGGTGATTTACGCCTATAAACAATTTTGGGTGTACTTGCATGGAGTTGAATTCAAAGTTGTAATGGATCATACCTTGATACGCTGGTTACAAAATCATAAAGAACCAGAAGGGCGTCTAGCCCGATGGGCTCTTAAATTGCAGGCATACAATTTTGAAATATTGCATTGACATGGAGTAAAACACCAGAATGCCAATTGTTTATCAAGATTCCCACAAGTGCAACTATGGCAGATCTGAGCGATATTATGTTTGATAAGATGTTTAGTGGCAATTACAATGATGAACCGCCCCAGTCATAAAGGTATTGGACGAAATAAGGGCCAATATGTTCTAGAAAAATGGAAAATTGTATAAGTGGATAGGGGACACTACTGTGAATATTCCAAGACCTTCTGCCCACCCAAATATTATGAGCGCCCACCGAGCAGTTGGACATGGTGGAGTGCATAAGACCATGGAATTATTGTGACCTTGGTATTACTGGGAAAAAATGAACTTTAATGTACTTGATACTATATCCTCCTGTCACCAGTGCCAAGTGGAAAAGCTGTTCCGCCATAAGACTTCATAATGGTTAGTGAAGCCACACTTCGCCTGGCACACCGTTTCAATTGATGTTATGGGTCCCTTACCAACAGGGGTAAACTGGTCCAAATACATCTTGGTAATAATTGACCACTTGACCAGGTGGGTTGAGGCACAGCCAATATGTGATTTAGGGGCACTAACAGTGGCCAAGTTTGTCATGGAATGTATAATTCAGCGACATGGTTGTCCCCAGTTTATCCTTACTGACAACAGAACTAACTTCACTTCCCACATTCTTCCAAAGCTTAATGAGCTAATGGCCATCCGAGGGGTTTTGACAACCCCATACCATCCCAAATCAAATGGAATGGTGGATTGGGTCAATGGGACTTTAGTGAACATACTCCATAAATTAGTAGAAGATTGACCCTCATACTGGAGCTCCCTTTTGTCCACCGCCGTCTTTGCTTATAATATTAGTTATCATTCCACCATGGGAAAAGCCCATTCCAATTACTTTATGGATAGCACCCCGATTTGCCCGCCCTCTTATATGCTTGTGTAGAAGACACTGGTGGTATGCATCCCCAATGTTATCTGACCATCCTAACAAATATGCTGATTAAGTTACAAACTGAAGCATACTCATTCAGCCTAGCTAAGAGAATCAAAAGCCAGGCTGCCAATCAGGTATGATGGAGTGACCTAGCACAGTTCAAAGATGGAGACATGGTCCTATTCCATGATCAGCACAGGTTTGGCTGGAAACATAAGCTGGCCAGTATCTGGATTGGGCCATTCAAAGTCATTGAAAAGACTGGTATAGATACATATACTATCAAGGACCCTAATAGTGGTTGGATCATTAACCAAGTGCATGTGAAGTTTATTTGGGCATATAAGCAATAGGAACCTAATCATCCAGTCAAGGAGGGGGCAATTTCACGAATTTGATATGACTGGACGATAAGCCTGAGGTCATCATGGCAAAATGGATGGAATCCATTGGAGTTGAACTGCCTGAGGTCATCAAGGCAAAATGGATGGAATCTGCTGGCATCAAACTGGTAACAGTAATTTGAGCACTTTGAAATGATGCAATATTGGGTTATTGGGAGATCACCTCGAATAGGCAATTCTGAAATTAATGAATGAAGAATTGATGGAGCCATTGTAGCATCCAAAAGTCACTATAATAAAGGTGAGATGAGATTATCAAGGAGGGTTATTTTTGAAAAGGATAGATTATACCAGAATAAGAAGAATCCTCAGTATCAAAGTACTTTTAATAAAAGAGGTTTTGGGAGTGAGCGCTCCATATTTATTTAAAGTTATTCTGTTGTTTTGAGGGCAGCGATCATCATATCATTGGTCCCTATTGCTCAGCGAGTTAACCCTGTGCAAAAATCCGCTGGCGTATTTATTGAATACCGCCAAAATTATAACAGGCGGAATTATCCCCAAAATAAAGGATGGCAAATAAAAAACTGTAAATATACAAACTTTTTGATGACTCTTTTTTACTTCTATTTTATATTTTTATAATAGCTATTATAATTTTCTTATTTTTATATGAGACATGACCTTTACTCAGTTCAGTGGTCCATCTTTTATTTATTAATCCCTCAAACTGTTTTCTAGGTATACTCCAACCTACCAGTTTTCATGGTTCAGAGGTCTTATTTTTGATAATAAACCATTAGTTCTGGTTCAGCGATCCTTTTTTTGGGACTTTTTCAAAAATTTTCAGACATAATCATTTCAATGGTTTAGCAGTACTTTGAAAACACTCACATTTTTTTCTTGGATCCACTGCTTTAGGTACTTTGCATAGACCTGTTAACAATTCTTCAAACTGCGAGGTTCTTGATGGAATATACATCCATCACCATCTTTGCAATAATCTCAAATGGACCCAACCACAGCGCATCTAATTTAATTTTTCTCCTGAAGCTATGCGTGTCACATAGGCTACTCTATCACCTACATGGTATTTGGATTATGCCAGTCAGCCCTTATCATCCATCATCTTGGCCTTGATCTTTTTCTTCAAGGTCATATCAAATTCTTGCGACTGCATATTGATCAGGATATTCAAAAAGGTAAATTAGTACTGCTTGACACTCATAACTGATGTTGGGTTGACCACCAAATATAGAACTGGTGGTAACGTGGCCTTTTTTCCCTAAACAGTTCAAAAGGCATTTTCCCCATTATATGGTGACTTACGTTGTATGTTAATGTCCCAAACTGAGGTAAGTTCCCCACACAGAAGTTTTTCTATAAACCAGCTTTCTCAGCGTCATGGCCATCATTCCATTTAAACGCTCTACCAGTCCGTTCATTTCCAGATGGTAGGGTACTGACACGACACCTTAGATCCTAATATTTTGTTCAACCTCAGGATCATTTGAGACGTGAAACTCTTTCTGTTGTTGTTTAACAAGACTTGCAGTCATCCATGGCGATATATAACTCGATCAATATATACTGTGCAGTTCTTGCCATGTTCACTTTAGCCAGGGTTTTTGTCTTGACCTATCTGGTCAGATGATCAATTGCAGCTATAATATATCTGACTCCCTTTGTGCTCAGTCAGTGGTCCCATCACGCTGATTAACACTGTGTGCTTAATAAAATCCAGCACATATTAGTCAATATCCAGTTGTGTTCTTGTGTAGTTTATGCAACTGGCACTCCACACAGTAAGTCAGACAATAAGTCACATCATAGTTGATAGACTCCCTGTAATAGTACTGGCAAATGTGGTCGGTCATCTTCCTCAAGCCTCCTTTCCCAACAACCTTATGCGTAGCTTGAATGACAGCCACTTGTTCTAACAGCTTTGGAAATAGTAATCGCTTAATGTCAGTCATCTTAGAAGCTTGTCCATCCATGATCTCTGTTTTTTTCATCGCTTTCCAAAGTGCACCTTGTATTCTCAGGGCTTGTTCCCAATTTCTTCTTCAACCATTCTCTGCAATAGCTCATCCAATTGCTGGTTTACCACTTGGACCATTGGTAACCTTGATAAGCCATCCGCATTTTGATGAGAAGCTCCTGCTTAATGGGTTACGTCAAAGTCATAATTTTGAAGCTTCAGAGACCTTTGGTTCAGACATCCTTTTGGTTCTTTCAGGCTATGCAGCCAAGGCAGGAAGCATTAGTCTATTAACACTTTAAAGTGCATACCGTTAATATACACCCAAAGCTGCTTACAGGTGTAAATCACCACAAGGATTTCACGCTCAGTAACGGTGTAATTCTGTTCTGCCGCTGATAACATCTGGCTTACATAAGATACTAAGTGCTCGTCTAAAAGTTTATCATTACTTGACTCAGGATGGCGCCAATTGCCGTTAACAAAGCATTAGTATGTACAAATTCTCCTAATCGAAATTTAGATATTTCAAAATTGGAGAATAAGCTTTGACGTAACTAATAAAAGCATTTCTGGGTCTCTTCATTCCATATGAATCCTTTCTTTGGACCCTTCAGCAAATGGAAAATAGGCTCGGTAATTCTTGCAAAATCCCATATAAATCTTTAGTAATATCCAACCATTCCAAGGAACAGTTGGATATCTCGTACACTTCTCAGGATGACCATCCATTCTATGGCTTCAATCTTCTGGGTTATGGTTGCAGTCCACTGGAGTTGATGAAAAATCCCAGATATTCCAACTCTCTATAAAGAAGTGACACTTCCTCAGCTTTTTCTTCAGATTAGCCATGGACAGTATTTTAAAGACTTCTTCCAAGTGGCGTAAATGGTCAGTGAAGGTTCTACTGAAAAAATTTATGTTATCCAAGTACACTAACGCAAATGAAAACTTCAATTCATTCAATATTGCGTCCATGGCTCTTTAGAACGTTGCAGGTGCATTGCAAAGACCCTGGAGCATCCAAGTTGGTTGGTATAGTCACTGCGCAGTGATGGTTACACACTTCTCTTGGTCTTCAGTAGGCAAATTGATTTGCTTATATCAAGGTTAGATACATTGTGTAAAATTACTTTGCTTCTCCTAAAAGATGTAATGCATCATTGATTCATGGTAAAGGATATGAATCCTTCTGTTATCTTTTTCAGCCTCTGATAGTTGATCACCACCCAATTAGAGCTATCCTTCATTTTCACTATCAGGATAGGGCTCGTCCAAGGGTTTGACAATGGAATGAGGAGCCCGTGATCCAATAATTTGCTGATTTTCTTTTCACTACTGCTTCAGCTGCCTTCGACCATCAGATTGGTCTCATCCATATCAGTACTTTTCCCCCAGTGTTGACTTTATTAATTACATTCTTCACACATCCTAAATCATGGTGATCCTGGGAAAGGATTTCATGATACTTTTTAAATAGTATGATTACCTCATCCTTCTGTCTTTCCGTAAGATCAGCGATTTTTTCTCAATCAACCAACAAATTGATACCCTCAGCAACCCCTTCCAGAAATACCGTCTCAGGGAAGGTCCCAAAATTATCGAATTTCTGTAAATCCATCATTGGGATAAGATGGACAAATGCAATTATCTGTTTTTTCTCACTTTTCATTGGTTTTCCACTTAGATTCGCTAGGAGATTTAAGATTTCTCCATGGCTCAGCATCACTACTCAAGGCGCCACCCATGGCTCTACTCTGGACTTCTTCCATTGGCTACCAACTCTCTATACATTTGCTCCAGTATTTCTAACTTCAATCTTGTATCAACTATAATCTGTGATACTGGTGGCATGGTACTTGACTTCTTGATTCATAACAGAATTCCTTTGTTTTCCGGGATTTCCTTCAGAATTTCTCTTTGCTGTTGTCCAACAAATTGGTAGGGAATTAGGAAGTGTCATCATGGTATATCGGATTGTTAAAATTGTTCTACCTGGTAAGCAGAGTTCCCCCATCTCTCTGATAGGCCAGAGGCAGCGTTTGAACCAATATGGTCAACGTATTATCCTCAAAAATATATTTAACTCCGTATTTCCTAAAAAATGGTATCAATTAGAATGTCATAGTTTTGGTTGTCCAAAACTATGACTGAGGCGGATATCACTAGGGATCCAAATCTGAGTGGTAATGTGCTAAACACTCCACAGGAGAAGGTCATATCAGGCCCAGCGGTTCCATATTCTATGTATTCTAAATCTGGTGAGATTTTCCTTTTTTACCAGTTTGGTCAAGACAATACTAGTCAGCGCCCTGCTATCAAAAATCACTTGCACTCGCACTCAATTGACCAGTATACCTTTATGCATACACTCAGAGTATTGAAAAATATTGTTTACTGAGTGTATAGTGGTGTCATTTGCTGAATCAAGGGTGTGAATTATTTGCGCTGACAAATTGGGAAAAGATTCCTTAATTGCACTTAGGGGAAGTGGCAGGTTTGCCCCATCTAATTTGACCTCATCCAGTTCATCCAAATTCTCAGCAGATTGGATCTTGTCAGCTAGTTTGCGTGCATAAGGGCGAGTGACCTCCTTGAGTATTTGGGGTCAATCCCCTTTGCTCTTTTTTTGTTTACAGCATTGACTTCTAAGTTGAACTCTTGATAAAGCTGGACCTGCACGTTGTTATCACCAAAAAGATCACTAAGTCAATGTCTTCATTCAGGATATTGGGAGGAACGGGTTTAAACGTAGCTCTAGACTGTTTTACATCTAGGCCATAGGCCCTTTTCCTGACACTTGTGCAGGTTAGCTTCCTTAACCTGAACCATGTTAATTTGCTCCTCAGGCTTATTGCTGAGCACTGGTCAGCGAAGTTGTCTTTTCCACACACTGGTGACAGCGCATGTTGCTCTTGTCTATCGTTTGAACCCCTTGGGTTTGTTTCACAGCCCTGTTCAATTGGTCAATTCCTTAGCGGGTTTGGTCAATTTGGTGGGATTTAAATTTCTGGCTGGACTAGGCTTGAAGCTTTGATAGAAGCCTTGGACGTGGCTCCTAGCATCTTCAAGTGATTCACCATCTGTAAGGTGGTTATTTTGGTAAATAAAGTGGAAGACATCCTTTAATGCAAATCATGATAAGCACATAAGAGCTGGCTATAACATGATCCGCACATCAAAACTGGTTAAGACTTTGGATTTGACTAAAAATTTGTGATTCTTGATAGAATCAGCTGGCAAAATCTGCTAAGGTTTCGTCCTTCAGGAATTGGATCCCAAAAAAATTCTTGATTGCATTTTGACATGCACGATGGACTTCCAAACTCCTTCATAATTGAGCCTTGGCCTCAGAATAAGACCAACTATATCCCTCAAGATGAGTTAACATCAAGCTTTGCAGTCAGTAACCAAGCAGTTCATGACCGTTAAAGCTTTTTTCTATTGCCACACCCAAACATAGTCAAGTTGAACAGGCAGAAAAATGCAGAATCGTTCTTAGTAAAAAGTGCGTAGTTTTGGCGTGGCTTTGAATTTCTACAAATTTTCTTTAGACGCCACTTTTGGCTTGGCTACCCAACTGACTAGAGGAGCAATCTCGGGGGTCATCTTTGAAATGGTAGCAAATGCAGTTGGCATATATCTAGGAGTTGTTAACTTCCCAATCGGTGTTCTTAAGGTCTTTTTTTTGGCTTCAGTCGCCGCATATGGTCTTATTCACATTTCTTATTCTTCTTTTGTGATAGGTTTCACTAATCATTCCATGTCTGAGCTAAGTGAGAGCAGATGATTGTGATCCGCTTCACGTTCTGGTTTCAGGAATAAAACTTCTCTGAACAGTTATACCTCTTTCTTTTTCTGTAACTTTACTTTTCCAAGTAACTCATTGCTGAAATCTTAAACTTATTCTACCCCTTCCTTGATCTTAGTGACTCTCTCCTATAGGGCAGCAAATTCTCTATTATTAACGGAAATTAGCGTTCTTTTTGATGTTTGCCAATTCCATCTATAGCTTTTTTATTTCTTCCTTGTATGACATCATAGATTATATTATTTTACCTCACCAAACCTGTAGTTAGCACCAATTGTTAAAAACTGGGAACCAGTGGCTACTCTACTTCTCTTGGAAAGAGTATTAATTGTTAAAGTCTGGCTTTTTGACTATTGTTCCCAGTTATTAATTGCACAGGTTTAAATTTTGTGCATAATTTGTGTTACTTGATAGTACTAGATAGATGGGAGATAATAGTATGAATACTATTATCTGTAGTTGAATAAATAAACATAGGTAATTGGTGGTCCAACGCTAAACAAGGAATGTTCCACAAAATACTGATTAGGTTGACAATTTTGGACTTTTTCCCTATTTTAGTTGAATTTAATCCACTCTCAGATTCAGAGGTTCCCATCACTCTGAGTAAGATGTGATCTACGTCAAAGGTCTGCTTCACTTCTAAGGATATCTGATCCTTATTTTTATCACACAAAAGAGTCAAAAGTTATTGTACTACAACAATAATAAACTGATGATGAATAAAATTTATTAATACAATTGAGATCTGCATTAATAATTAAATCTTCCAGGAAATTTGTCAGGAGAATTTGATGCTCAACTCCTCATCCGGAGCCTCAGTCATGAAATGGCAGCTATTGTCATTGAATTACTCTGCAAAATCTCTTCCAGTGATGATCATCTTCATTAAGCTAAAGTTCCTCTGACAGACATCCCAGAGTTCTGAAAATGAAAAGAGCCATAAAACATGGCCCTAACATTCCTTCTTGACCACATCAAACCAACTACATTTGGCTAGCTACCTGCTTAGTTAATTGGACCCTATACTCATTATACAAGCAGGTCGTGAACTAACAGATTGATTTGCTATTTGCAGGCAGCATCACTTGCTTCACAACAGCCAATCTGATTCTAATCAGTCAGTGATGAAACATGACCAATTCCAATTAGTGAACCTAATACTCAATTAATGAACCTAATACTCAATTAATGATCAAAAATCAGATGCCTCAATTCCGTCAGCAACTCTGCCCAGTGAGTTTTTAAGCAATTGCATGGATCAATCCCAGATGGATTCAATCCCAGAAAATTACCCAAAAATCCCCAGACATTAATAACCCAAATTCGAGTTCAACTGATATCCAAATCATTTGCTTGTGTGACTTATCTCCTAGCGAACCAGCAGATAATCTAAGAAGCTGGAAAGAAGTGCAAGAAATTCTAACACCATAGTCCGGGTGACATAAGATGGGGCGGTTTAAAAAAACTTCTTTAGCACCTCAAACGCAGCTTAAATTCAGCACCCAAGATAAAGGAGTGTTTTCTGCCAATAAGTTAATGAGTAAATCACTGAGCTGAGCGAACTTGGGGATGAATTGATAGTAGTATCTATCTTACCAATAAAGGCTTGGATATCACTCAAATTTTGAGGCGTAGGTATTTTATATATTGCTTCCATCTTATCTTGAAAGGGCTGAATTCCCTCTTTTGAAATAGCATATCCAAGAAAATTTAGTCATTTCTGAGAGAAAATGTAATTCAAAGATTTCAAATTGATGTTGAATATGCAAAGGCGTTGGAAACTTCATTTATATGATCAAGATGCTCGTTGGTGAATTTAGAAAAAACAGTGATGTTAATGAGGTAGAATATCACATAACTTAGCTTAAGATCCTGAAAAATGTGTTTCATTGCTCATTGGACTAACGCGGCGCATTGAGTAACACTTGAGGTAACCTGGTGGGCTGAAATAATCCTTCAAAGCATATAAGAGCGCCTTTTATGGATCTTGAGGGGAAAGGTCCATCTCACAGTATTTGCTAGCCAAATTTCATAATAGAAGAGAATTTGGATCCTGAGAATTGAGCAGCGCATTATTAATGCAAGAATGAGATACCAATCTCTATTTGTGAGTTTGTTCAATTTTTAATAGTCTATAAACTACCCAATGGCCTCCTTTCTTCTTACTAATGAGTACTAAAGAAGAAGCCCATGGGCTTTGAGAGGAGACTAGTAACCTAGCGTCTAGAAGATGCTTGAGCCCCATTCACATTTGTTGCTCTTTGACCTAGACTTATGGTAGTGTTTAGTTTGAATAAAACTGGCATCAGTAACATCAATATGTGGTACCAATCCTTCTGTACCCTTAACCATGATCAGACTTAAAGAAAAGTCTCACTGTAGACATTTAAAAAGGAGTTAATTTTTTAAGCTCATTTGGGGTTAGTTCTTCTGAGATATGAACGTCAAGAAGAGCACATAACAGTTTGTCAGTAGGTATGCCCATCTCAGACATAGATCAGATTAGTGAACTTTCTTGATATCATTCAAGGGGAATTAATAGGTCTTTTCCTATCTCCTGGTGCTTTTTCACAATTAGTCTTTCTTAATAAATTTTTCCAGCAGGATATTAATAGGTCGTTGATAGGCAGGATCTAATATATTAGGCAGTATTTGGGGCTCTATATGACCAACTCCATTAATACTTGTTATGTGGAATAGGCAGTCCTAGAGGATTTTAAAAGTAATTTGGTAGCAATAAACCTCTGTTCTCCTGACTTAGTTATACTTTCTCCGAGATATAAAATGGAATGCCATTAAAGGCGCCCACCAACTCAGAAAACTTTATTTGTAATGCATCCAGATGTTGTGTAGAGCAGTGATAGTGCAGATGATGGGTACTCAACCAGACAGGAGTATTCTTTTTTGTTAAGTGTTTATGGTTAGAACCATAGGAACCTCATAGTTAAGCAGGGAGAGATAACTCTGTTTCAGGTTGATAATTCAGATTTACTCAATCATGAATTGAGTGCCAATAAGCATATCATAATGAGTGCTTTCCAAGGCCACAGAAATGGCTGACAGAATAATATTTCCAAACTTGATAAATAAAGAAATGTATGCCCCAATAGCGCATATGCTTGCGGGACCTGCATCTCCATACTCTTGAGAACAGTCCAGATCATGCGCTAACTTAATCATCTTGATAAGTTTGGAGGAGATTACATTGATTGGAGAACCAGTTTTGAGGGTGGCCATTTCCTGTACCATGTTGATGACTACTTCCACCTAAGTTACAATTCTACCAAAATAGGGGGAGAGACTAAACCTCATTAAGACAGAAAGTATGTGAAAGTTTTATAGCAATATTGGGTATTGATCTTTAATGCATGTAGAGTATAAATTTCTGAATAGGGCGAATCAAAAAGGCAAGGAACTGGTCAGCATCACCAGAAGTATCAATATCCTCAGGACATCCCAGATTTTGGATAAGGTTGGTGTCATTGGGTTCCTGGCTATTAACTATATCAGGGCTTATTCTTTCCAGTATTCCTATTTCAACTGGGACTCCAAGAACGTAATGTCCCACATCCTCAATTCCCTCCATATTAGTCATCCTAGGGGTTGTCTATGCAGGTCAGAGGGATGGTAAGAGGGAAGTTAGAGCCAACACATCAGGTTGGTGAGCTAACTCTCTACAACAGACCTGGGCAACGTGCCCTTCCTTGATGCAGTGGATGCCTTAGGGCTTAAAACTATCATTTGAATTAGGGGAGAAAGCAATGCAGTATTTCCGAGCTTTGGATTGAGCTTTCTGGTGGCTGGCTTAGGAATCTTGGGCTCATTGGGCAGAAGGATATTTGGTTTAAATCGCACCAAAGGAGTAGGTTTCAAGTGGTAAAAAGACACAGGTGGGGCCAAGTGGGTCGCCATGGCCTCCGTACACTGACCTACAGGTGAAAGATCCTTAATGGTTAAAACTTGAGAGTTAACCACAACTCCTTAAATCTCTCAACTGTATGAAAATCTGCAACATCTAATAAAGTCTCCTTTTTGTAGCATACTGTTTAGAATTTGCTATTTACAAAAATTATATGCCTTGTTAAGAAGGGTGATAAACCAAACCGGTTAGCATGGAAGCAATGGCTTCATTGATAGTCAGAATGTTGGACGTTAACAACATCTGATTGGCAAGGTAGAACCAACCAGTGAAGTTGATAATCAGTTCTCCTTTATTCATGCTAAGGCACATAAAGGCCTGTTATTCCTGCTTAAACTCTGCTTTAAGCCAAATTTAGCAATAAGCGCGCCTTTAACCCCTGCCAGGTACACAGAGTGTCCATATGAGGGACCATCATCTCTTGGGCTATGTGACTCAGGCGAGGGATGATGTGCTTGATTTTTTGTTGGTCAGTCGCGCCTTCCATGGCAGAATCATAGACATATATAAATGAGGCAATGCTGCCCTCTCTAATGGTAAACTATTCTTTAAATGGTGATTTAAAAAGGGACTGCAGGGATGGCCTCATGTGGTTTGGAAGGGGGTGCTGTTCAAGCTACAAGGCGGGACAGTGAGATGACTAGTTGCAGTTCAAGGACAATTATCCTTAGTTCATTTTCTGTGGGAAAGTTAAAGGGCTACTCATTTAAAAAACCTCCATCTTTGATATAAGATGGTGGTGTACAGGTGCCCTTATAGTGAGCATCACTTGTTAGAATCCTGGCGTTATTAGGTACTTGCGGGTGCTGTTATAAAGTATTTCATAAATAGATTAGTTGTAGGAGTATAAGACTCTCAACCCATGTTTTATATTTTAATAAAGGGAATAATAAACTACAACTAGATTTAAACCATAAATATTTTTATTAATATATAAAAGCTATTTATCAGAAAAAGAACCCTTATTAGATTAACATCTCTTAGTATTTTAATAATCTGAGGCTAATAATGGGTAATAATGGTCTTTAAGCTTGGCAGGGGGCAACTTAATTTAGCAAATTGATGATTTAGCCTATCTGAGCACTTGAGAAGCTTTTCACCTCAGTAGGGCTTGAAATTAGAAGTTAAGAAAAAGCTGTAATGATGTAATTGTGGGTCAGCATTTTAATTTAGTCTCTCCAATCAGCTGCCTTATAGATATTTGGAGTTTGCCCAATTCCCAAAGTTCTTAGGTGACGTTTTGCTGAAAAAATATTTATCTTCCCCTGAAACCCTTTCGGGCTTATAAAGGGGGTTGCTTTACCTTAGGCAGTTGTACAAAATTTAAGTGGGCGCATGGGCAGGCTTCTGAGTTAGTTTTCCTCTTTGGTTATGTCTTCTCAACACCCACTTCTACTTAATCTGAGCTATCTGGTATATTACTGGGAGTAAAGCCTTAATTCTTTTCATTACAATTCCGCCATGAATTGGGACAGCAATTATTTTTGAAATTGAGACTATTATTCCACAAAATATTCTTATTCACTAGTTGATCTTGCAATTGTCTGACAATAACTAATGTTAGAATTGTCTCCCTATAGAACAGTAATTTACCTCTATATTCGATTCTAGTAGATTAATGTTTTTCTGGGGAAATACCAAAATTTATTTGTGGGTATTTTGCTTGTTGATTTAATAACCAACAGCTAAATTACCTTATGTAGATTGATTGAGGTCTTTGTTTATGATAAAGATGTTTTTGGCAGTTTCTGAAGCATTGTAACGCTTTATTGACAATAACTAGTAGGTTAGCTCAAAGTATTGTAAGATGCTATTTATTATTAAATGGTCCCATTACCTATTAAAAAGCTTAAATTTTTATTTGATGGGGTTAGATAAAAGCGTTGGGGCATGCAATCTTGGGATTAATTCAGAAGGGATTATAACTATTCTGAAGCAGAATCCAAAAAAGGCGGATGAGGTATGCATCATTTTAGATGACAACTTAGGATTAATTTCAATGTCGATGGATGCCATTCTCATTGAGGTGCCAATGGAAAAGTTGAGCGTCAAATTTCCTACTTAAACCACTTGTTTAATGTACAAAAAACAGACATGATGAGTTTAAAAAATTTTAGATAGCTATATAAATTTTTTGTATTGTGCTCTTGTAACTAAAGTTGCAGATAGTTTTCAATTATCTATATTTGCTCTCAAGATCTAAAGATCTATTACATAGAGAGTGGAAAGATGGGTTCCCTTGTTATTTCAAATTATGTTCCAAAACTTGTGTAAGAGTTGTAGGGAGATTTTCCCTTCTCCAGAAGTGCCTTCAAGTTAATATTAGGAATAGTGTAAGCGTCTATCTAGTGGTGAAAATTGAGAAAATTAAGTACCATTGGTTGTAATCAGCCTGACGACTTCAGCTCGCTTTGTTGTGAGACCAATTTGCTGCTCAAAGGGGTATACTCCACGCAGATTAGGAACCATACAACCAATAATTATATCATATCATACTCATTTAGCAAAATTCTCCTCTGATGCTACCCGTTGTAGTTAATCTCTTAGGTAAAGTGTTTATGCCTGAGGAAAATCTCTTGTTGGCTTGCTAACATGTTCTCTTTACATTTCTCTTGATACAATGCAATTCAGTCCAACATCTCTCTTGGCTGCTTAGCTCCAAGTTATCCACGAAATTGAGTTTCTTGTCCAAACAGAGAGAAGATCACAGACTGGTTACTATATTCTGCTCAATTGCAAATTCTAGACTGGCTATTGAAGATTAGATTCTTAAACCACTATATGTGAACTAAAAAGGCCAAACTGAGATTCTGTAAAAAGGTTTTTCTTAATCATAAATTAAAGTATTTTATACTCATAATAAGAAATCAAGTTATGAAAATAAATTAGATTGAAAGTAGTTTGAAATTGGGATAGCGATATTGGAGGCTTAAAGATCCCCTAGTGTGGCGGCATTTAATTTCCACTTAAGTTTCTTTGTTCAATTGAATCAATTCTTGTATCTGCAAGCTCTGTCTCATGGTGATTACACATGAACCTGTATGTCCAAGGGACCATTCTTCTGTTCCTGCTTCTGGGTTGTGATCTTTATCTTTTTCCTTGGGTTATTGCTTTGTTACCTAATTTGGTAGTATGCTTATTAACTTTAGGTTCACAATGCTGCTCCTTTAATGCGCCTCATATCTGGTTTTTTGTGGCCTTCAAAAATGGTTTTTTTTCCATTTTTTAAATTTGGATGAGAGCATCAATTTTTCCTGCCAGAGTAATTTGGTTGAATTGGTGAATTATCATCAGCGAGTTTAAAATTAAATTTCCCCCTGAAAGTATAGAAGGGGGTACATTTAATAGTCTACTTTGGCAACACTGTCAATTCCATTAATTAAATTCATCTGGAGCGTCAGGTATCACAATAATTTGTATGACGTCATCCTGATCACATGGGGAAAATTTGACTCTATTTTATATATAAAAGTGGTTGTCCAGCCCCTTAGCGGTGGGTTAGTTTCCTGCACTTCTATCAGTTTGAGCTTGTACTGTTCATTCCACCGGTATAAAAAGTAAATGCTGGTGATCTTGCAACCTCATCCACAACTATCTCATCCCAAAATGAAACCAGAGGATTGACCTTGATGTCAGGAACATACTCTAATAAACAATAAGTTAGTATCATTGTCCTGGATAGAGGTTCAGCTCCTCACTTTTGCAAGACAGTAGAAGGCCATTCCAGAAGGCTTCAGCTTATCTGTCTGCCCTCCCTGTAAATCAAGCAAAACTTTACTCATAGACTGAACTTTGGTAGCCCAGTTCTTTGTGACTTTCCCATTCAATTTAGGAGATAGGCGCCTCTGTGTTGTTTAATACTTCCAATTAATTTCTGTGCAAATTTTTTAATTTGTTACACGTTTGACTCTATTAGTGAGCTAGGCCAAACAGTATGAAGACTTCTGACCCTTGCTCTTTTGCCTTCATTGTAACACCTTTCATTAAAGGTCCACAGACAACTCCCCAATCCAGCTGGACACCAATTTCATCTTAGCTTATTAACCCCTTTTATTGTGCACCGGTGGTTCTCTTCCCCTTCCTGGGCGGCCTAACCCCTTGCTTTTCCACCCTCATAGTTAATCCCCGTTTGTCCTTCACTGGCTCCACTGACTGGGAAAACCCTGTGGGTTATTCTGTAGATATAGTTTGGGAGTTGGTAGCACCGACCATTCCTAGGTGTACTAAACCCACCACCTAACTTTGGGGACCTTTTAGCCCACTCTTAATTGTCAAGTGTCACTACAACTCTTAAAACACAGATAAATGTAGGTAAAAGAAGGTAGTATAAGAATAAAAAGCCAACCCTTATTTAGGGTGGCCAAAATATGTTTACTTTGATCATTCTGGTGTATAATATTCATTAGGGATAAAATGAGAAAATGGTTGTGTAGTTTATAAACTGCTTAAGGCTGCATCAGTGAAGGTTGATTTACAAAAGGCTAAGCCATATAGCATTTATCAGCTTATGAGTAAATGATTACATTCATTTAATATAATTTATATAACACTAGTAAGCAGCATCTTGATGTGAATCAATTTAACCTTAAGTGATTTGCTTCACTCCTCTCACCTCCCAACTTGAATAAAGTGGTCTCAGTTTTAAAACGAATTAACTTGTCGATTTGGAGCTTTTCTGGTTTCATCAAGTTAGCAATAGTTCAATTCTTGAAAAGGTAACCAATTGGTAAGCTTATCATATAGTAAATTTGTACCAATAATTAAAATCCACTCGCCATTAGATTGGCATATCAACTAGTAAAATATAGAATAAACAACATTATACCAATTAAAAAAGATTCTGCTCTTCAGACAACCTCTTGACATTGTAAGCATAAATCCTACAAAATAAAGCATATGAGCCTGCAAACCTGGGTGAGCACGATCTTATTTTTGACATAACCCCGAGGTTAATGTTAAGCTTAATCCTTAGCCAAGGCTAACATCAGCTAGTAATAAATTACACCAGTTTCTAATAAGTTCATCGCTAACTATTACTTATAGCTTCCATATGGCATGTTATTCCAATCTGCGGTAGTGATTGGTGCTAGAAGGATTGGCAGTGCTTCTTCTCACCCATAAAGGGCCTTAAAAGGGAAATTTAATCACTTTTTGGTGGCTCAACCTGTGAGCCAAAAACGCTGAAGGAATTTACTGATCCCATCTCAATTTGTAGACGATGGACATCTTCTTCAGAATCCCTCCCAAGGTTCCATTCACTCATTCAACGCTTTCATCTTATGATGGGGTTTAGGGAGTTGTAAATTGTTGTTTCACTCCAACTAAGTACACTATCTTTCTCATGGCATCTGGTATGAAATTTTTTCCATTATATGAATGCAATACTTGAGGAAAGCCATGGCTTTTATAATTTGTTGTAGAGGAGTTGAGTAGTTGAGTTCAAAGTGTATATCTTGACCGCACAGGCTTTGACCTACTTGGTGAAATGATCAATTGCTACAATTATGAATTTTGATCCACTGAAGGCAGTTAAAATGTTCCCGCCACGTCAATTGATACATTACTAAATGGTGCTGTAGGTGGGATTGGTGTAAACAAAAAATGTTTCTCCAGTGGGGAAACTTGCGCAAAGTATATATAACAATAAAGCTTAATGAACTTGTCAGAAATAAACTCTCAGTAGAATCGCTCCTTCAGGTATTCTAGAGATTTTGAAATTGTCCATGGCAAAGTGCTTAGGCGCCTCCATCATCAGTTACATCCAGTCGCTGGGTCTGATATAAGTGTACTATTTGATCTGAACATTCTTCTGTAAGTTCCCTTCAACATAACAGGTGTCTTTAGAGCCCCTTCCCTGGACGGTCTCTACTTTATCCATTTTTAAAGCCATGCTTCTTGTGGTAACCCCAATAAGTTCATACTTCACTCATTCTCTGGAACTTGTAAGAAGAAAACTGGCAATTGGAATAGTCTATCAGCACTAAGATAATTGTCCCCTGCCCGGTGGATGCTCTCAAAAGCAAAGACCTGGAGCAGTACTGCCCATATGGCAAGACGTCTGTCAGGATCCTTTATATTCCACAACCAGCAGAGCGACGCATGATATGTCATGTCCCTAAGATGTAACCCACACAAGTAAGGTTAAAAGTGCTTGACTGCTCAGATAACTTACAGGCACTCTCTCTTTCTATGAAGGTGTAATTATTCTCAGCTTTGCTAAATACCTTGAAATACTCAATTGGGTGGGACATCCCTTCTCCGTCCAATTGGGCTAGTATTTCACCAAGCTCAACGTCTTTCACATTGGTGTAGTATAAAAAGCCTTGTTGAAATTCGGGTAGGCTAAGGTTATCTCCTATACTAACCTTGCCCTTAACTCCTCAAATGCCTGCTCCTGTACATGTCCCATTCAAACCTCGTTTCCTTTGTAAGAATGTATGTGAATGGTGAAGCCAAGTCTGCAAAATGGGGGATAAACTGCCAGTATCATCCACTATAATGAGGAGCACTTGGATTTCTCTCATGATCTTGGACTGCTTCATAGCCACGATTGTTTCTAACTCTTCAACTGGGTCTTAATTCTTCTAGGGCTGATCTTGTGCCCAAGGATCTCCAGTTGCCTCTTTAGGAAGGTGCACTTGCTCCATTTTAACTTCAGATTTGATGCTCACTGCTAATTATAACACTCATGGAAGTGTTGGAAGTGCACTTGGAAGTCCAGCTGAATATGGTAAGGTTGTCAAGATAAATTACCACACTAAACAACTTGAGATCTCCAAAATGCGATCCATTGCGTTCTGGAAGATGGCATGGGAATTTTAGAGCCCCTCTGTCATCCTCATGGGCTCAAAAAGCTCCTGACTATTGATCAGAGAGCACTTCTACTGGTAATTTAGTAAAAGCTTCATCTGCCAGTATCTTCTGGCCATATTCATTGCCAAGAAGTATTTAGATCCTTCCAGGCGTTTCAGAGCATCATCAAATTTTGGAACAGGTAAGAGTTCTTTTTGGTTATCTTGTTCAAGCAGTGGTAGTCTATGCTTACTGATGGGTCCCATACTTTTTGCATACTAGCAGTCAAGGAGAAGCCAAGGACTTTTAAATGTTGATTAGTCCTGCTTTGGCTAGGTGATTTAGTTCTTTAGCAATAACAACATCTTCAGCTTTTTTAATGTAATTAATACTTTGATTTAAATGTTATATAGGATCCAGTATCCATGTTATAGTTCACTCCCTTGCAGAGTCCATAGTTGTTGGATTTAGTACTAAAGATGTCAAAGAACTCGTCCAATAGCTCTTCTAGCTCCTTCTGCTTTTTGGGAGTCAATGTAAAGCCCAAGATCGTCAAAGTTCCTAGGGCGTGTACAGAACAATATCATGACATCTGATCAGTTGGGCCTGGGCAATGACTTGTCCTTTCTCAACTCTGATAGGTTGAGTTATAATATCTTCTAAGTCAATGGTCATTAACCCAGTGTAATTGGTGTCCTAGAACCCAGGTAAAACTCTTGGTTCTTGTTTGAAGATTCTGTCCCTACTGTAAACTTCCCAGGTAGTATATAGAAGAATCTTCACACTAATCAATATGGTCATCTGTCGTTGATCCCCTAGTCAAATCTCCATAGTATCACTAGCGCTCGGTGGAAGACTTTCTTCTGTGCTAACTATGGAAGGTAACTGCATCCCACCTTTTTTGTATGGTATATTGGATAGGGTATATTGATTTATCTGTTTTCACCAAACAACTTCTTTTCTTTTAGAGTTTGACGTCCTAATTCTTGACACCTGCAGAAGTTGATAATTCAAGATACTCATGATGCTGGTTGTGAAGTCAATTATCGCTTTAAACATAAGGAGGAACTGCGTCCCAATTAGGAAGTTGTAGTGGTTGTTATCCAAAGCCACAGCAAGAGCAGTTAGGACCATGAGCCCAGATTGTAAGGGTAGCGCTGAGTAAGCTCCTAAAGTATTGGTAAAGTCAGGTCCAGCAGTTCATTACTTCACGTTATAGTTGATATCAAGCATGAACTTCAGCCTCATCATGAGCTTAGATATTATGTTGACTGGAGCCCCAGTGTCAAGTACAGCCAAGACGCTCACTTTCTGGATAACCTCTTCCATTCTCGTCACACTCTTGCCAAAAGAGTTTTCAGTGGTCAGAAAGTCAGTGTCAGATTCTTCAGACTGTATTAGAGCGTCGACACTTGTTATCATATTGACAGTATCATTTCTATTGGGTTCTAAGTTCTTAACCGTAGCCATCACCAGCTGCTCACTTTTTCAACTGAGATAATGATTGAAGTAGGTTGGTTCAATTGAGCCAGGTAAGTTAAATCTTGATTTGTGATATCAATGCCGTTGACTCTTAACTTAACAGGCACAGTCACCATGCTAAATGCCCCTAACACGTGGTATCCTGAATTGGCTAAATCTCCATCTCGTGATTGTCTTTACCCTCAGTATGCAGATCCACCCAGTTTAAGGCGTTTGGGTATCCTCTTCAAGTCTATCCTTCTTTTCAGTGGCGAGTAATGGGAAAGATCAGTAGGTATGCCCAGGGTGATGGCACTTATCGCAGGTCAGTTCTTGATAGGTCAGTCGCTCTGGTGGTTTATGATTCTTATCATTTGATTTGTCTCTCATGTCATTAGCAACATAGTCTGCCTTGCTAATCCGTCAAGGTGATGTTCCCATGGTCTTATGATCTTTTTTGTATGTCTCTTATATGCCAAGTAAAACTTCTCAAAGAGCCTTTATAGATATTACGCTCTTGACTGCGAGAGTCATATGCGTTTTCAAGTTGGGATGCATCATAAATTAACTAGACAAGACTGTTTTTTGCAGTAGGTAATCCATAGTTCCCAGTGTCTATAGCTTTTGGGTTTTGAGGTATTAGTGAGAGGTGTAGTTTTCTAATGGGTTGTTCTTGCCATTTTCATAAAGTATGAGAACCTGCTTCATATCTTGGACGTCTTGTATAAAACCAAACTCTGAGAGAAGGATAAAAATTACTTTTGTCCAAGTTAATCCAGGTCATAGATTTAATGCTCATAATAACCCAAGTTTTTGAATGTTGCTTCAGTAAATCAATTACAACCAAAAAGAGAGTTGCCTTGATCTAATGGCTATCAATGTTATTACCAATTTAAAAATAGCTCCCACTCCAAGTGCACTTGGAAAAACTTAGCATTGCTCTGGTGACTCCAGAATCCCACTTGGCTGAGTTATGAGGGACAATCTGATCTCATCGCCTTCAGGGTCTCTGGAGTAGCCTACATACTACTTTCTAGCTCAAGCCATCATAAAAGGTTCCTTCATTAGTCGCAATATTAAATAAACCTAACTTTGCTATTTAGATCTAAATGAACTAAGATAATAGAGCAAATAGGTAGGTTTTTTGTTAATAGCATGACATGGGGGTCTATCCATTTTAGAACTCTAAACTGAGATTTGGACTCTGCTACCTAAAGTTTATATAGTGAACCTTAAAGTTAAATTTATTAAAATGCTTTAAGCGTAGAAGCCCTTTGATCCCAGAGTTGACATCTGGACATAAAATAAATAGGATCTTGATAAACTCAACCAAATAATAAAGAGCAACTTAATTTTTAAAAAAATCAAACCTTAAATTACACTATGCAACCATCACACAAAATGGGATTCACTATAGTTCTGGAAATTGAAAAACCTTCTTATGTGAAACTGATCGTTACAATAAGCTCTTGCTAAGGATTTCCTGAGCCTTGTGACTCATGCACCCTTGCACAAAAAGAGCCTTTTAGTGGCTGCTAGATTCATCTATGCTGTTTTTGTACATCTAAAAAAACCAGCAATTTTTCCTTCTCCAGGTGTTTACATGGTTTAATGTAAGGTTTAAAGTTAGTTTTTTTCAATGGGGTGAGCACGCATCATGACTGGTTGTATGGCAGTCAGTTGAGTGGCCAATACTGAGTTCTACAACCAAGTAGCAGGTTTAGTTGAGGTAGATTCTGGTATAGTGCTCAGTTAGCTTTAACTTCAACTATGTTCTTGTCCATAATAAACAGCATGCTGTTTTGTTACTCTAAGAGTTCTCCATAATCATTCAAAAGTGTATGTTTTCTCCGTACACTTTTTAAAGGATTAAAATTTGTTTCAGATTCATAACAGCATCTTCAGGCTTCAATATGGGTGAAGGTCCTTTTACAGTAGTATGGAAGCATTTGTGCTCTTCTAAAGGTCTCCTTAATGCGCTCAAGCTGGTTACATAGATCTCTTATTTCTAGTTCAAGGGTATGGAGCCTTAATTGAATATATCCTCCCTATTACCAGGAGTTCAGAGGAATCCTCTCCATAATATACTTCCATATCTGCTTCACCATCAAACTGCATATGAGGAATCTCATAGTTTTCACTTTGACCTGATGATGCCACCCCTAAAGTGATCACACAATCATCTCTCTGAACTCAGTTTAACTTAAATTGTAAGGTCAACTTGCTGCTTAGGAGGTCTACTCCGCGCAGATCAGGCACCAGAAACCTCTTGTTTGAGCATAATCATCCTCATTTAGCATGTTTTCCTCTATTCTACCCTTTGTAGCATCAATCTCTTAGGAAACTGTTTGCACCCATGGTGGAACTCTTATTGAAATTATATGACATGTTCTCTTTACGTTAGCCCTTGAGACACAACAGAATCCAATCTGACCTCTCCTTTGACAGATTGTCTTTAAGGTATTCTTGAAAGTGAGTTTCTTGTTTGAACAGAGCATATCTCAGACTGGTTACTGGTTTCTGCTCAATTTTTAATACTAGACTGGCTACTGGCAATTAGATCACTTAAATCATTATACATGAACCAGAAAAATCAAACTGAGATTCTGTAAAAGGTTTTTTCTTTGTCAAAAATTGAAGTATCTTATACCTCTAGTGAAAAATCAAAATATGAAAATAAATGTAGATTGAAAGTAGATTATGAATTGGGGTAGCGCTATTGGGGGGATTTAAGATTCCCTAGTGAGGCGGCATCTGATTTCCACTTATGTTGCTTTGTTCTTTTGATTCAATTCTTGTATATGCGAGATCCTTCTCAAGTTGATTACCCCTGAACATGTATGACCAGAGGCCCATTATTCTGTTCTTGCTTCTGAGTTATGGGATGTATCTTTTTTCTTGGGTTATTGCTGTTATCCAATTTTGTAATATACTTCTCAACTTTAGGCTCATGTGATGATGCTCCTTTGATGCGCCTCACATCAGGTTTAAATGACTCTTGTAATTGGTTGCCTAATTTTTAAGTAATATTCAAATGAAAGCCTTAATTGTCCATTGGGGCAATTATGTAAATAATATGTCATCATCAGTGAGTTTCAGAATTATTTCCCCCCATGAAGGTATATAAGTGGATGATTTTCATAGGCTTCTTTTGTGACATCGTTGTCTTCATTTAAAAATCTTCTGGAGCGTCAGGTAACAAAATAATTCTAATGACATTATCCTGATCACTGGTTTATTCAAGACTTTAAAAATCTATAAAAGGGATTATATGACTCCATCTATGGTTGGTAAAAGCCTGCAATTCCGCCAGTTTAAAATTGAACTCTATTCATTCTTCCAGTTGTCTAATGATCAATGGTACCCTTACATCCTCATCTGTAACATTTGTATAAGAACTCAAATAAATAATTGTTTTATTAAGCTTCACTGTACGCATTAATATCTAAGCAACAATAACTTGAGCAGCTTTAAACCTTTGCAGTAAACCCAAAAAGTTTCCATTTGGTGCTCATTACATTGAAATTTAAGTTTTCATAACAGATAGCACGTTAATGTAATAAGTAAAATGTCTTATAAGAACGAACTTTAGAAATTGTGGACTTAATTGAAATGGTTGACAAAAAAATTCTGAATTTGAAATCATAATCCAATCTGACTTCTTTGGAATAACGATTAAATAATGCTGAGGGAAATAGATTAGGTTGAGAAGGTTAATGACGATCTATATGGGAAAGTCACCTTCTTGAAGTGGAAGGAGACTGAAGTAACCAAAGTGAATGTATCAGAAGGCTGCTTGGGAAGCAGATATAGAATAATCCTATCAGATTTAATATGTAACATAAATTCTAATATGGTTATAAGGCCTTTAAAATAGCAAGTGCAACTGCGCTCAGATGGAGGAAGATGTAGTCAATAAAGATGTAGACAAGATAAGTTCCGTTGGGAAAGTGCAGCCCCACAAATATGCCTGGAACTTTTGCAGCACTTTGATAGATGACTCCCAAGTATACATTCTTAGTCAGTTGGGTTAATGGTTTACTACCTCTTGTCACAGAGGTTACAAAAGACTTTTTGAGATATGCTAATTACTTAATTTCCACAGGAATATCGCTCCATCTTTTTTTCAATCATTAAAATTAATGATATTTAGCCATAGTGAGTGTCAGAAAGCAATAACTGTTATAAACTGATTAGACACTGACTGTTAAAATCTGGTGTTGCACCACCTCAATGAGGATAATTGGACATACAAAGATTCTAAGGATGTAATATCAAATGAGTTTGGAAGTCATGAATGGATGGTTAGCCACAAGTAGGTGTTCATTGTAATACAGTCCAGTAAGGACAATATCTTGGATGCTTTTGCCAACCGTTTTACCAGAA
Organism: Massospora cicadina; assembly: GCA_022478985.1. Taxonomy (NCBI): domain Eukaryota; kingdom Fungi; phylum Entomophthoromycota; class Entomophthoromycetes; order Entomophthorales; family Entomophthoraceae; genus Massospora; species Massospora cicadina. The sequence goes on along the minus strand of JAKSZP010007081.1, from coordinate 19,781 downwards.
AGCGTAAATCCTGTAGGGCGCAAAAGTACTGTTAGACTTTTATTCTAGTATTTTATTCAGACGGTTCTTAGGCCCTACAGAGACCTGCACTAAGAAATGGTTTTTGCGCTTGTAACTCAGACTTCTACTTCATAGAAGATGTAGTATCAAAAGCTCTAGGTTTGACGTTCAATGCGCCTAGTTGAACTCCAAAAGATATTCCCGCCAATGAGGATAAGACTATGTTAGAATTTAATGACAAGAATATGGAATTTCATACGAAGTAGCAATGAAAAAATTTATCAAATTCAGAACTGAGTTTTAGTGGTGAAGAAATCAGATTTGAAAAAGTGGATGGACAAATCTCTTAAACACCATTGTAAATGTGGCGCAACTGGACATTTTAACGTCTAATGTTAGAGGAAGAAGCTAGTAGATAATGAAAATCTTGTCTTGTCTTAAGTGAAGAAACCTATGCAGGGTTTGGGAAAAGAATTAGTAGTCCAGATATGGAACAATCTAGCACTGCAATAAAATTGTTACATTAGATTTCTGCCCAGAGGGACTAGATATTTGATACTTGTTTGTATGAGAACTGAAGAGGATCTGCTGTATTAAGTCTTGACACCAAATATAAAGTTTTTAGAGCTAAGTTAAGAAGTACTGACCCAGAAATTGTGAAAGTGGTAGCTTGGGCTTATGCTCATCAGTTAACAAAAAAGGCACAACCCGCTGAGAACAAAAATTTGTTATTAAGTCAAAAACTGTTTATGGTAATGTTTTTTATCTCAATCTTCACAATTAAGGAATCAATGAAGATCTGTCATCAGAACTCATCTGAACGATAGGCATGGAAATGTGATGCCAATACTCAAGCTATGAAGAGAAATGATCAATCTGTTTAAAAAGAAACTGGAAAGATGGATATAAAGTCGCTTACCATGATACTGGATGGAAAAAATGTCAGCCTCCAATGGATGAATTAAAAGACCTGTTATATTAGTTGACAAATCATAAATGAATGCTCTATGTTGTGTCCATTCATAATTATTGCCAAGTTGGCACAAGATATCTATATGATAAAAACTTTGATTATGGTCATTTAGTGAGTAGGGTCCACATTAACTACTTATAGTATTGGATCTATGAGAAAAAAGAATATATATATAACATAATTAATGTAGAGAAGAATATAAAAGTTCTAAAATTTAATGAAAGAGACTTTTCTTTCTCGTTGCAATCACTAGTGCAACCTATTCAATTAAATACTGAATCTAGTTTGATAATCTCACAGAGGAGATTAGTCTGCGCCCATGTCAGGGAGCAGTTGGGCAAGCAAGGTAAGAGGAGCAGGCGGAAGGCCCGCGGCCTCCAACGTTCGAAAACGCCCCAGAGAATCTGGTGGAATTGACAAAAATACTTAGAAACTGGCGGTCACTATTTCCCCGGAGATACACACATGACAAGCACGATGCAACCAGTACATCAACACGCCACACTCCTAGCCACTTTCATCGGTGGAATTTTGAGTCTGCATGTTTCTGGACATCCAAAAAACGGCCTTATGGGAAAAATTTTGTAAAGATGTGCACACAGTTTTCCCAACCATGGTGTACGTTGCACCTCACTCCATGTCACATGACTGGATGGACCTAGGTTTTGAAAGCAAAACGGCAGCAGACGAGGCTGCAGCGGTGTGTGTAATGGTCAACCTCCTTAAAGGGCAACGGGTCATCTAAACTAAATGCACCAGATGGACAAAATCAAACCAAATTTTCCTCACGTTCCGCTTTTTGCCTACTACAGTATAATGTGACAATTTGGAACAACACCTGAAAGATGGTCTCGCCATATACGGCAAAATACAATCTTTCAAAATGCAACGCTTCATGCTGATGCCACACCTGTGCACCGGCAAAGCCATCGCAGTTCTGACCCCAACTGAGGAGATCGCAAAGGACCTAACCCAGATCCTGCACTCCACTTTTATTGATATTGCAGGGCATACCACCCACCCATTCCAGGTGACCGTGGACAGCGCGCCCCCATTTGCACCCACTGTGATGCGTTCGGCCATAAGGCACGTGCATGCCCCATCAAGGAGGGCGTCACATTCCAAGAGCACCCCTTGGCGGCCATGGCCAGTGGAGAGGCGCACTACAAACCAACTGCAAGCACCAAGGAGGCCTTCCTGTGGGGAGCACAAGGCTGCTACCTACTGGTAAAGCCTATCTCCCCACAAGAGCGGAAGAAGGCCAAGCAAGCCCATAGGGCCGCGGCCAAGGAAGCGGCCAAAGCCACCACCGCTATCCCACACTCACAACGCCAGGAGGACATGGAGACCTTCATGGCGGAAGCAACTTGGGAATCCATCAACCAATCAGATTGGGAAGCCCATGCCAAGAGGGCCACTCAATCTGAGGATCCAATAGGAGATTCAATCTCACCCAATCATTGCACCCAAGCTCCAGTTGAAACTGACTTGGGACCCATCCCAACTAAAAAATTTTTTTGACCCACTCAACGGTGCACCAAACTCACCTGCACCACAAAGAATTCGTCCGACGTTAGGAAACCAAAAAGTGAAGGTTAAAGCTAACGCGACTCTTTCCGCAAAAATCAACAAAAACTCTGATAGCATTGCTGCTAACACCCACACTGCTGTGAAGGCCCGCAGGGATCTAGAAGAGGATGGTAGGCCCAGGTGCCCACCCCCTCACACCTAAGGTGCAATGGAGGAAACCTTCACTCTAGGGACGTTGAATATCGCTGGACTCAAGGCCTCCCCATCCCAGGCTAGGAAACTGAGTTTTTTACAACACAATTTAACTGTGGATATCCTGGCCATCCAGAAGTCCCACTGTCCATGAGGTTCTGAGGAAGCTTAGAAAACAATGCTCCTCCCATCCCTATCCTTTTGGTTGATGCACTGTGGGGTGCTAATTAAGAAAAATAATTCTTTCAAATTTAATCCTCAGAAACATTCCTAAGTGGCTGAGTGCTTGTTGTCACCTTCTAGTGGGCTGACGTAGCACACACAATCATCAACATCTATGCCCCAAACAGTGCACGCAAGTGTCAGGAATTTTTCTCATTGGTCAAATCCCTCCTGCTACCCCCAGACTCCTTCCTAGTTTGCGACATGAACTGTTGGCTAAACACACCAACAGACTGGTGGCCTTCCTCACCCCACGCCCCCCCAGGGTCATGTAGAACTACGCGTTCTAAAGGCCACCCTTGGGTTAATGGATGCGCTGCCATGACATGCCCTGCTGCTCGAAAACATGATGCGTCCCCACGTCCACAACAGCCAATTAAGGTCCATGACCCGCACTGACCTTATTCTAATGCTGGCGAAATTCCAACCCCATATCTCCCACTTCAAGACAACAAAATTGGAATTCTTCAACCATCTACTGGTCTCGCTAACCTACCACCTACCTGTTAAGCTGCTAAGGCCCCACATTGGTACAAAATCCACCCCCCAAGATTGGGCCGCCAGGATTTTCCATGTGGGTAGAAGAGGCAACTTTGGCAAAAAAGTTTGTTGCACCGTTTTGCGCGGACCCCATTTCCACATGGGCAACTTTCAAAGATGACACCATCCGCCACTCTTGCCATCTCTCCTTCAGATTCTCACGAGCCACATCAGCAGTTATCTCTTGCGCTCTGGCAGAATTGGCACACTTGGAGTCCAACATCCCAGTTACAGGATACAGCTCTGCATGGGGACAGAAGTGGGTGGAGGCAGCTGCCCACCTCAACGCACTCAAAAGACAACACAAACATCGGGTTTGTGTTCAGTACAGGGCCACACGCATCACAAAGGGTGACAAGTGCACCGCACATTTCTTTAAAAAAAATTTTGCACCATGACAGAGCATGGCCTGCACACAGGTGCGAAGATCGGATAATTCCATTGCGGATATACTGGCCAAAGTGGCAATCGAAATGTAACAGTATTACTCCAAGTTATACCAATCTGACCCAATTCAGCTGGCTGAAGTGGCGGAATTTCTTGACCGAGCCCACATCCGCTTCATTTTCTGATACCCAGAAATAATGAATTTGATTACTCCAAACAAATTATGGACAGCCATTCGCGGTGCACCAAACCAAAAATGCCCAGGCCCAGATGGCATTCCATATGAGTTCTACAAAAAATATTTCAAATATATATCCCCATTGCTGCTCGCCTCACTTAACCAAAGCCTGATGGAAACGCGCCTCCTACCAGGAGGACATGAGGCCTTCACTGTCACACTCTTCAAGAAAGGGATAAGCTAGACTTAGCCAACTGGTGCCCCATTTCTCTAACAAACACAGACACCAAAATTTTAACAAAAATCATGGCTAACCGTTTAGGGACTGTAGCATCTGCCACCATCTCCCCAGAACAATTCAGTTTCATCCCCAGAAGGTCGATTTGGGATAACGTGCACTCTGTGGCTAATGTATGTCAGTCCACAGCCTCTGGGGCACTTGTATTCTTGGACCAACAAAAGGCCTGTGATAGAGTAAACTGGGAATACCTCAGGGCCTGCCTCCATCAATTCCGCCTACCCCCTCGCATCATCAACTGGGTAATGCTGCTCACGGAATCTGCAACAATGGCAGTGCGTGGCCCTGGCTTCCTAACGGAAGTATTCCGCCCTCAAAGGGGCCTGCGACAAGGGGACCCCCTCAGCCCACTCTTATACAACTTCAGCCTTGACTCACTACTGCAAAATGTGAATGCCCAACTTACTGGGTCCACGTGCCAGGCCAAGCCCTAGTCAAGATAATGGCGTTTGCAGATGATTGTGTGGTTGGGGTGTCTAATAATCAAGATGCACGCGCGCTTGAAGCTCTCATCCAGGAGTATTCCCGGGTAAGCAACGCGGCACTGAATGCTTCCAAAAATTGAAATCATCCTCCTTGGTTGGTTTCAGAACTGCTGGACCCCAGCAATTAGTTCCCAACCTGGCCCATCTGCTCGCCCACGTCCTCGCCCTACAAATTCAAAACACACCGCCCCACTGGTGCTCCCCTTCGTGCCACGTCCTACCATAGGGCCAGTACGCCATCTGGGCATGTGGATGGAGGCAGGCGGATACGCGTCATCAGTAATGGAGTGCCGTATTCTGGATAACGTGACAAAGCAAATCGCCTCTCTCAGAGCCCACCCTACTTCCCTTACTGGCAGGGTTGTTTTAGCCAACTCTATGCTCCTCTACAAAGTCTGGTTTGGAGCCCATGCCATCCCCTTCTCCCCAAGCTACTACAAATCTTTGTACGCCTTGCTGCAGGGATGGCTTTGGTCGGGCCGCCCTCCACCAGTGCAGCTAAAGGTCATGTTTGGCCCTCAACATCTGGTGGCATGGGCTTGCTTGACTTCAAAGCTATGCCGCCAAGATCCTGGGCACCTGGATTGCGGCCGTCACCACCCCTACACTCCCCTCCCAACACTGGTCCCGCGCAGCCCGCTCCAACTTCTCCCGCGCCTTGGGCCTCAACAATCAAACGAACCCCCACTCCCTGATGAAATACCTCGCTTCACACACATCGGCCACAGGTCCTCACGGGACAAAAACCCACTACAAACGAATCCTACTCTCCATGCGGAGCGCTGAGTGGAGAATTTGTATTAGCGGACATACAACCCAAAGAGGCCGCCCCTCTCCTCAGTTCACACAAGAGGTACAGGGGCTACCCATCCATGATGGCGTGATCCCCATTCGGCCCCATGTCCTATCCAGGGTGGACTACCTGGACATGATGGACTTCCCTTACTCCATTGAGACCCAAAAAAATATCTGGAAATATGTACACCATCCTCTGTTGCAACCTCAAGTCCGCTCCCATATGTGGCGCTGCCTGAGGTGGGTGTATCATACAGCTGAGCGCTCTAACGCTTTACACTCATCCTGTGTCATGTGTGGCCAGTATGGAACGCTGTTTCACCGCCTGGAGAAGTGCCCTACCTCTAAAGTGATATGGCGCGAAGTTCAACGTCTTCTGGGCCAGGATCAAACGCATCCCTTCAGTCTATCAAGAGATATGTTCGCTCTATCAATGGCCTCCCCCTTCCGCCCTCCCTTCATGCTTTGGTGGTTGCAATCGCCATGTGGACCATCTACAAGATTGTCTTAGATGCCATCGCAGGCTCCAACCCCACCCTCCCAGAAGCGGTCCACAGATTCCAGTCTCATTTGGTGGACCACTTTCAAGCGTGGATGTTTGGATACCTCCCACCGCGTCACCAACAGCTGGTCTCCTCCTGGTTCCCAGTCTGGTTCATCAAAATCAGACCCCTTCCTCCACACGTGCTCAATTGTGGCTATGGCCCCTTCACACGTTTCCTCCCCCCCATAAGTGGCGTTCCCGCTGGCAACAAGAGATAGCGTCGCTTCTCTGGGGTGCCTCCCCTGGTACTAAGTTTTGTCTCTTCTGAGTCATATTCGGAAGTGTCCATCCCATGGTCGGCCTTCCCTGCAATAAATTAAATAAAAATTTAATGAAAGGTTCATTTTTATAGGAAAATTTCTTTGGGAGAATAAGAAAAAAAGCAAATATGTAAATATATGATATTATTTTCTATTTCCACCTAAAGTTTGCAGATTGGGCAGTGTCTGTTACGTTGCCATGAAAAAAGGAGAATGAACTACTATGTATTTACAGAAGACTCAGTGGGGGTTGATATTTTGCTAAGACATTTTTTGTTGAAATTGGGACTTCTGTTATTGTTGACATTGTGATTAAATAAAGAAAACTCTGAGATCCATCCTCATTAGTTCATGAGAACCCCAACTTGGGGTAAAGCAGGAATTCAGGAGTTTATCATTGATGAGATTGACCAAGTGATCCTGGTATAACGTGTAGCTCTGAGAGCCCACCCCTAGTTAAAACAGGCGTTTGGAAATTACTATTGGTGAACATAACCAAAGTAGTCCTGATATGGCATGTAGCTATGGAAGCCTTGCTCATGTGAGGCAGCATTTAACATTTAAGGAGAAGAGGATGATGAACTGAACTGCTGAGAATGGCCATGGGAAGAAGCATCAAGCACAGAAAAAAGATCTAGCCTGCTGAAAGTGATTTTAACCATGCAGACTGACTCATGCCATGTAACAAAGTAGCATCTGCCTTCTATAATTTCTATCTGTTATATTTTGATGGTTTACTCAAAAAAAACCTTTGACAAAACCATCAATGCTTATAGATCACTCCCATTGATGGATTCTTTGAACCTCCCGATTTATCTGCATAATATGATGTATTAAATTCTCATTAAAACCATCTTGATTGTGTCTAAACAATCCTATTGACATACTAAAATAGCTATGCTATAATATTATTATGGCGACTATGGGATTCACTTGGGTGAATCAAGTGAATTTATGGCACAAACTTATTAGCATTTTAAATCTAATGTATTTACAGTTAGTAATTCCAATTTTTATGTATGTAAATTATAATAATCAGCATGATAGTACTTGCACAAGGACAGCCTGAATAGGGAGTACCTAGTACTATTGAGAGGCCTGTCAACGTTCTGATTAATAGTGCATCATTACTCAAATTCCATATATTCTTTTCTCCATTTATTGTATTTTGTCAGCTGTATGATGAAACGTTACTGGGCTGATTGAGAGGCGAATTTACACCACTGAGGTGCTAATATTAAACCTAAAAAACTTCTTGATTACAAGAGTAGTAGTGCCTCCAATCAGGATGAAACAATTGTAATTAAGTTAATTCAAGGGCTAAATCAACACATCTTTTTTTCTCTTTGATAGCTATAATTGAATCCATTACTAGATTTAAAAAAATACAAAACATGACCGCTAAAATGAGCACAAAGATTAATATGTTAATGGTTTCAACGCCTACTGCATTGGCATGGGGCGGTGGTGCACTGCCTGCTGGTGTGTTTTGACTGTCACCTAAGCATGCCTGGGCTGGCTCTTCTAACCTTTCCAATGCTACACTTCGTTATATCCCTCCTCAGGGCTTAGCCCACCACCTTGCAAGCTCCCAGGCGGTGCTCTGGAGCCCTTTGGTGCTCCCACGGAGCAATTTGCAATTCAGTCTCCAGGACAAACATGGGAATCTCTTCCCATATGCGAGCGTGGCCATCATCATGATGGCTATGGCGGTTTTTAAACCAGCCAGCTTTATTTCCTTCTTCCCCTTTAAGGGGTACTTTGATCTTGGCTTCCATTCAGAAGCTGTTGCAGTGGCAGCAGCCAAGCTGCAAATCATCTTTAAAAAATCCCCATTCCCACCATTTGAACCCAGCTTCCAGATGAGGCCACTTTAGTGGTCCAGTTGCTGGGTTGCCCTCCCATCTTTCCCCTGAATGCCTTCGCCACAAGCTCACAGAGGGTTTAGCCATTTACATCGCAGACCCTGTGATGCAGTTCGTGGTGTTTTCAAATGGAGTGGATCTTGTGGCCAGGCCTCACGCCTTCATAATGATCTGCTCATTTCATCATGATACCCATCTTGCAATTCTACCCCCACACTGTGATCAGATCAGCCTCTGATCACCCTTTATGGTAGAATGTCAAAAATGGCTGCGCCATTTACCCCTTGTGCTTCAAGATTGACCACTTGAAACGCAAGAGCCCCACAGTTTCCACTTCTGCCACTTCTGCCTCTCATTCATTGGGCTCCAGGCCTGCTACTGTTTCGCCCCAATTTTTTGAATGGAGCTCAATCCTCCCGCCCCCAACCTTGGGGAATTTTACGCTGCTCCAAAAGGGGTAGCCAATCAAAACCAAAATTTTAAAAATTTGAATCAAAATTTGACCACATTACAGAATCCTGAGTTAATGGCTGAACCAGTTTCATCTGAGCTTACATGGTTGACATCACGTAGCCAATCAGCTCCTGCCACTGCCCCAATTTCAGTGGCTGTCCTAGTACAGGCTAGATCCAATCCATTTGAGGCTCTCAAATGGATTGATAAGAAAGAATGACCATACCATGTCAAGCCGGATTTTGCTTTGGAGGAATTTTTGTTGATCCTTTTGAATCATGGCGCCACCGTTTTTACCCTTGAAATGGTTATCCCATATATAAAAATATAAATAAAAATGGCAGTTAAAGCTGCTGCTTCTCCTGACAACACCATACTCTGCCAGCAATTTCATGCAGCGATGGAATTCCTTGTTGAGGGCATCCCTATCCCAAATTTCCCTCAAGATTTTGAGGAAGCTGCTATTTATTAAATTTAGTAGCTCGCTTTTGGTGCGAGCCACACTTGCATTGACATGGCAAAAACTTCTCTTTTTAACCCCGCTTACCCTGAAACCTGCTGGCACATCGAGCCTTTCACTTATGTGCCAGCTCTCATTACTTTCACTGAGCATCAACTTGATTAATACGTTGAGGTGATGGACAACGCTGACCTGATTAAAGAAGAAACCCCACAACTATACCTCCTTATGGCCCATGTCGCTGATGCTCCCACCCCAATGCTGTCCGCCAGCTAAAGCAGGCGTGGACAAAAGTTTCCCCAAAGATTCCTCACCTTCTGATATGCCTGCCTAGGCTGTTTTCTGATGTTCCATATTAGGAATTTTTATATATCTAATAATCCCTTTGTTTGGCCCATTTGCAAATCAAGATGCGTGGCGGCTCCTCCTTTTGAATTTTAACACCACTAGTGCTAAAAAGGGCTAAATCAACTTGTACTTTTTAATACCCACTGCTATAATCCATAACGGATTGCATGGCTTTAATGTATTCATCTAATAATGTTTATGGCCAGAAGATGCCCTAGAGGTATAAAATACTGGCGCCCGGCCCTAAATAAGAACATCATCTTTTCATTTAATCATATTTCCATCTTATATCATCTTACATAAAAATAATCTTTATATTAAGAATTATATACACGCATTCAGGGAAGCTTGTCATTATTACCTGAGTGTGGAGAGTTCCCAATTTAAGAGGGAGGAAAATACCCAGAAGAGACCAAATGTATCAAGTATTATTTTTGAAAAATTTTGAGCTTCTGAATAGTTAGTAAATACCATAAGACACATAGCATAATTGAGGATATATTCGTCAAAACTCTTCTCAAGTATCAAAACAGGATTACATTTAGTAAGCGAGTAAATCCTCAAAATCTCACAAGTGGAGCTCACTAAAACCCCGCTACACTTTTAATATGAATAATTATTCCAGATACAAGGCAGAAGCTGCCAGAAGTATGACGAAAATGATATGGAAGCCAGTGGCCAAGAAATCAAAGAGTACTTTACCACTGCTCGCCAAACCACTGAGGATAGTAATTTATACTCCTTAGATCTCATCACGGCGGGAGGAGGGTATGTGGACTCAACAGGACCTATCAAGTTTACCTCAGACAGTGTGAAGGAGATCATGGAGACCCTCTTTCATGGGTAAAGGATTGGTACATCGCAGATGGACTTATATTTTTGGATGTTTTATTACTTGAAGAATCATGCCTTCAAAATGGAGATGTATATGTGGTACTAAGAGGCAACCATGGAAACTCTGGCTATACGCCTCAAATGTACACAAACAACCAACGAGTTCTTGGTTAGCTTTGTAAAGCCTTCAATTTAGCACACCCAAAGGATTATGGATCATCAGAATCTAGAGCTTACAGAGATATACAGAGTTCAAAGGGAGGAGCGAGCTTCCCAATTGAACCTACTGGATAGCTGAATTCCAGATTTAACAAAGTTATAAAGGCTATCGTCAACAATATGGAAAAGGTCAATGATGCCCACAGAAGATTAAATACTTTGGAAGATCAACTTAATATAAAAGTTCCAAAGCTTGCAGCTGTGGTCCTCTCTTTACATGGATTGACCAGTTAGTGGGTCCATAATATTCATGAATGATGCCAGAACTTGAAAAATTACTCCAAATTCTGTCATATTGGAGTGAAGGTTTGACCAAAGATGCCACTTCTCCTCGAAGAAATCACCTGGAATTGAAAACCATGCATGTTCACCTTTATTTAATATGCCCAAATTAAGTTGGGCATATTACAAAAAGCGTTGAAGATATGGCTGCCATGCCACTAGGGCCGAATTATGAGAAGGATTTTGCGCAAATTTATGAAATATCCTTATGACTCCAGTTTCAGTTTTGTTTTTGCAAGACAGGAATGTTAAACTTGCTAAGGAAAGACAAGATATTTAAACCCAGCTAATGGCAATAATGATCATGTTGCTGATCTGACTGAAGATGTTAAGCATATAATGGCTTTTCAAATTACCTTTAGAAAAAACGTGATAGTCATAAAAAGGAAGTCGCTTTCCTAAAGAAGAAAAGTTGCAACTATTTGACCAGTCCTCGAGGGGGAAAGCTTTAAAACCTCTAAATATTCAGGCAGAAAACAACTGGGGAATCTAGATAAGGCCCAAATCAGGAGTCCAAATCAAGTAGTTCAGAACAATACCATGAAGCAGAATATTCAGGGGTGAGAAGGATGCTGAAATGGATATCTCAGATGTTCATTCAATGCCCAAAATTTTTGCTTCCATCCCAACTCTGGAGGACACTTTTTGAAAATGTGGACTAATTCTAGCAATGATTCCCCAAGATGTTTGAACTTTAGATGAAGCGTAACCTTATGGCCAATTCTGGACTCAATGACTTTAAGACCTTGAATTACGAAGTTTTGACAAGAAGGAAATGTATATTAATTCCTAAAATTGTTCAAAAAGCTATAGAGGAGGATCTGACCATGGAAAGTCTACAGCTCCCATCAATTGCCTGGACTCTAATAGTCTTGATCTTGTTAGTTCTATTTGGGTGATGACTGGTCCTATTTGGATGCAAAAAATGCCGTAGTAAGAAAATTTTGAGGGCCTTAGAAACTATCAGCCTGAAAGACAGATCTGCAAGTATCAAATTCCAGAGAAATGAGTCCATCACAGACTTTGTGGATATATTCTTTCATGTTTCTCAGTTCCTACTCAATCTAATGCTATAAACGAAACCAATGCAAAGATAGCATGCAGCATGCTGTCAAACCATATTGTGACTTGCAGCATGGCATGATACCAGTCTTTAATCGAATATGGGAGCATTAAAACTCATGAATTCTTTGAGACGGTGCGCAAGTAGCTTTAACACCCCTAATTGTCCAAAAGAGTAATCAAATTTTCGATTTTTAGGACCAAAGAATACAAACCTAAATGAACAGGGAAAAAACAATTGGCTCATAAATTAGAAAAATGATCATCAAACAGGTACAATTACATGTCATAATTGTGGCCAAAGGGACATTTTTCAAGACAATGCTACATATGGGTAGATAAAAACCTCGGATCAATGTGGCCTTAAAGGTTAACAATGAAGAAAAGGTGGTAAAAGAGCAGGTGGAGTAGAGACGGAATGCTTTATCTCTACAATGCCCTAACACACATTCCATTTGACCCTGGCAAGCTTTTTTAGCTAACGAAGTGGCTGAAGATAGCCTTCACCACATCATAGCTGACAATGTACATATGGTCATGACCAGATCTCAGAAAGGCCAACATCCAAGAGGGGCTTCAGAAGAAGCTCAAATATAGGTGGCTAAACCTTACACTAAGCAAATTACGGACCATAGCCTAGATCCTCATACTACTCACTCCCATGATCTGCCCTCTTTAAAGGATGTGCAGGTCACAATCCCCATGCAGGCTCTAGCAGAAAAATTCCCTAAAATTTGTTACAGCCTCAAATCACACTTGGAGTTGGGCAACTTCAGATCTATTCACCTAATGACACTTCTGAACCAAACTCTAAGTGTACTATTGCTGATATTGCTGTCAGTAAGATCTAAATTTTGGGCCATTATTTGACAGTGGCGCTCCTTTAAATATCATCATCACTAAGTTAATAAAGAAGTTGGAACTAGCTCTGTATGTTGCCCATGATCAAGAATATGTCTCTGCGGGAACACATACCACTAGAGCTCTTGGGAATATAGTGCCTTACCTATAAGGTTTAGATCTATAGTATATCTGTTCTGGCTATAGTTCTTTCTTAATCAACACTATGAGGTCCTTATTTTTACCTATTTTATGAGAAGATATGGACTGGTTACTAGTCATAAGGATGACACTTTAACTATACTGAAACAAACTATCCCGATTTACTGTACAAAAAATGCAAAATTTGGACTAAAAAAACCTAATCCATTTAAAGAATTGGCATATCAGGACAGAATAATCTCCATCAAAAAATCTAAATCAATGCGCCATGTCAAGCCCTTACCAACGCAAATCCATGAGTCTAAGGGCATACCCCTTCTTTCAGAACAGTGAGCTAACTTTGGACTCTGGAATGCAGGCAATATTCCCAACTGGGTAACAGTTCAGGTCCCAGAAGGACTCTATTGCGAAGTTTATCAACCATGGTACAGAACTCAACTCAAATTTAACATAGCACCCAGGAATTTTTCCTGGGTGTCAAGAAATCAGTATACTATGCGCAAACATGCAGAATCGGCTCATTTTTATCAAAAGGCCCCAAGTGGTGGCCTATCTTCATTTGATTCCTGTAATGGAGATTGAATCATTTCAGGTGTTTAGAACCCTGGAAGATATAGGGACTTCTTGATGCTGAGTTACATTATGTTCATAATGGCATACCTATGGTCATTTAGGTGAACTAAATGAACATGAGAAGAAATTGAGTTCAATCATTATTCAAAAAATACCATGAAATATTCGCCAAAGATGATTTTGACTTGGTATTTGCAAGAGGAGTAACCTGTATGATAGAAATTGGGAAAAATACACTTATCCAATTAAGGCCTACTAAATGTTTGAAAACTGCTTAGGAGGTTGTATCAAAAGTGTTAAGGAACTTCTTGACCGTGGTATACTAATACCATCTAAGAGCCTATAGGCTGCACCAATTCTAATTGTAAAAAAGAAAGGCATGAGCAGTAGGGTTATTATTGACTACCAGAAGCTCAACAACATTACAAAAAAGACTCCTATCCTGTTTTGTGTATCAAAAATTGTTGGAATTTGAGATGACCACATAATACAACCTTTTAACCAATTAACAAATTTGACGATTAAGCTATAATCATATATTATCAGCAACACCAGCTGACTGATGGGATTATTGTCAGGCATCATTTCCTAATATATTAGAGGTCGCTAACTGATGGATTATTGTTGAGCATCATCCCTGATGATATAGAAGTTGACAACTGATGAGATTATTGTCAACAATCATTCCTGACAATCAAGCTATATTTCAATATGGGAGCAACACCCAATAGTCAGATTGTAGGAAATCGTCCAGAGTGGAACAAATGGGGAGTCAGTGAAAACTACCAAAGCGTTCAAACGCCAGAGGTAGAGAGTAGAATCATCATTGGCCAAACAATTTGTTTTGAGTCCCTAATACCAATTGTTTGGTCACTGAACAGCCGAGGATTATGCTACCTAAGAAACTCAAGACAATGGTACCTGACGAGATTTGGTGCCTAAAACTTGAGGGTCAAACCAGCATAAGAGCACAAATAATTTTTCAGCTGTCCGCTGAAAAGTTGTGTGTAAATTTTAACTATAAAAGCCCCTAAATATTCCCTAATAAAGTAGATTAAAACTTGATATTAACTAAGTTGTTAACTATTGGTTGTTTAACATTACTCTAAAGAGATGTTTGCAAGGATCAGATATCTTTAGGTTGTTTTATCAAAATCTCCACTTGGCTCTGCGATAAGAGAATATGAAAAGTGTTCCCTACCAGTACAAGAACGTCTTAAAAATGAAGAAGCACCTGTATATCTTTGGAAAATACACTCAACGTGGTTTTTGGGCAATCAACTCTAATAATAGTCTTCATTATATTATTTCCCCAGTTAATCAATTTTAGTCAAATCAATGCAAGTATCCATGAATCTGTGCAATTGAAATCTAGGGCCAGAAGCGAGCAACCATCCAGAGCTCATCTTCTAACAACAATGCCTTAGATAAACTTGGGGTGACAAGTTTTTCTCAGTAGTGGATTCAATTGGTTGGTATTGACAGATCGACATGCCAAAGCTGAGTAAGAAGAGTGCCTCATTATTACTCAGGAGGGGTTAATTATACCAACGAGGATGCCCTAAGGGCTCTGTAATGCTCCAGCAACATTCCGGAGAGCAATAGACACCATATTGGCGATCTAAACTTGTCATGTGCACTAGTGTATCTAGATGATTTCAACAATTTCAATCACACTTTAAACAAACACCTAGAACATATGGAAGGGGGGTATAAAAAGGTTAGAAGATTCAAACTTAAAGATCAAGCCCCAAAAGTGTCAATACTTTAATAATTAACTAGAGTACCTTGGATTTGTAATTTAAAAAGATGGTCTTCAACCAGAATCAGCAAAATTGGAAGCAACTTCTAAGATTAAAAAGCCTGAATCTAAACAGGACATTCAAGTATTTTTGGGTACGATTGGTTACTATCCCCTAATTTATTGCCAACTTTGCTCTAATTGGAGAACCCTTGTTTTATCTACTTAAGGATAAGGTCCCTTTTGAGTGGAATTTGGCCTGTCAGGGGTCATTTGACTGGCTTTGTTTAGCCCTTTTTTGCACCAGTATTGCGCTATCCTGATTTTGGCTGAGAGTTTATTGTTCAGACGGATACATCATTAGCAGCAGTCAAAGCTGTTTTGTCCCAGGTTGGAGAAGATGGTGAAGAGCACCAGTAGCCTATGATAGTCAGACCCTAAATGCCCATGAGAGAAATTGTATGGTGACAGAAAGGAATGTTTGGCAGTTATATATGCCTATAAACAGTTCTGTGTATATTTTTCATGGAACGCATTTTACCAAGGTTACTGCTTATGCATCCCTAAGCTGAATTTTTAACTTGAAGGATCCATAAGGACGTTTATCTTGGTGGGCACTTAAGCTGCAGGCATATGACTATATTATCAAGCATTGCACTGGTGTTAAGCATCATAATGCTGATTGCTTGTCTCGTCTTCCTATTGTAGCAACTCTCTGTCAGCCTGCTGATGCTTTATTCCAGAAAATAGTTAGTGGAGCTTTTGCTGATGAGTCTGAAGCAGTGAAGAAGATTCTATCTGAACTAAGAAAGGACACCCTCATTGAAAAAGGAGTCTTTTTCAAGGTGATTGATTGAAGAAATATATATTTCCTTGTCCCTCAGCCTGAGCAGATATAATTATGGCTGTTCATAAAGCCACCAGCCAAGGAGGCTTCAAGAAAACAAAGGAGAAATTCAAGAAAAATTACTATTTGGAATTGATGCATTTTGACATCCATGAAACCTTGAGTTGTTGTCAAGTGTGCCAAGGGGAAACCCTTCCAAAAAGCTACTTTGTATCAGCTTGTTTGGCCCAAATTTGCTTGGCACACTATAACTATAGATGTGGCTGGACCCCTCCCAATTAGAAATGTGAAAGCTAAATATATTAGTGTCAATTGATCACTTGAAATGTGTCAAGACCAGGGCTATTTGGGACTAAGGAGCCTCAATTACAGCTAAATTCATCTTGTAACTAGTATTAATTGGCACAGAAGTCTACAATTTATATTAATGGATAATGGCACAAATTTCACTTTATTTATTCTCCAGAAACTCAATGAGTTAATTGGAGTGCGTATAGTTCTACCAACTCCATACCACCCAAAAAATGGTGAAGATGAACGAGTTAATGGAACGCTTGTCAATATCCTAAAAAGCTGACTTCCCAGAAGCCCTCCAAATGGAGTACATTCCTCAGTTCAGCCATTTTTGTCTATAACATCTCTTACCATTTGGCCACAAAGATGTCTCTTTTGAAACTTCTATATTGGAAACATCCAGCTTTACCGCCGTTGTTGTATTCTTTGCTACAAGAGCCCCAAGAGTTAAGGTATTCTCAGTATGTTGAGCAGCTTGCAAAAACCTTAATTAAACAGCAAGCCCATGCTTTTGATAATAACTTTAAGCTTTGTAAAGCTGAACATGCTAAAGTTCAGAATAATTGGTACGATCTTCCAAATTTGCTGTGGGTGGGGAGGTATTATTATGTAATTCCCATGGTTTAGGCTGAACTCACAAGTTAAATTGAATTTGGGTTGGCCCACTTAATGTAATCGAGAAAACGTCAAACTTCACCTACACTATTAAGGAGACAAATTTGGGGCATGTCTATAATCAAGTTCATGTAATTTCCTGAGAAAGGATAGGAAATGGGCCAATTAGAAGAAAAGAAAATAAAAACGAGAATACACAACTATAGGAAAATATAAATATGGAAAAAATAATATCTGTCTCTATATATTATTTCTCAAAGGTGTTTTTTGTCAGTGTGAAATATCTTCCTTAATACTGTATCAAAATTAATATTTGATACGCCATTTTAAAGATTATTTTTCCCTCTAATGACAAAAAATAATCAAAATATTCTTTTCATAGTAAAATAAAAAGTTTTATATGTAACAAGTGAAACCCATATATGTTTTCGATGACATTCAGTATATTGTTATGGCTGAGCAGTTTGATATTCGGTTGATTCGATACTTAAAAGGTTTTGGTAAGCGGTTGGTGGTTTTGGGTTGATTATCTCTATATATTATTTCTCAAATGTATATTTTTATTGGTATGAAATATCTCTCTTAATACTGTATCAAAATTAATGTTTAATACACCATTTTGAAGATTATTTTTACCTCTAATGACAAAAAATAAGTAAATATCTTAAAATTAATTTTTTCATTAAAAAATTATATTTTAAAACTTATATTTTAAAAATTTCATTTAAAAATTACATGTATAAAGTGTCATGGTGGTGCCGAAGTCTCTGAATAGAATAGAATAAACGTATAAATAACGTACAAACAACGTATAAATGTATAAACAACGTGTCAATCAAATTAAAACAAGTAATACAACATTTGCAAAAGCAGTGGAGCACTATTCTAACCTCAATAATATTGAGGTAGCAAGCGTTTGTTATTATAATTTCTGAAAAAAAAGTAAATTTTCTTATAAAAATAGTAAGTTTTTTGTTAAAAAATTAGTAACTATACAAATAATGTGAAAAATATTTTCATTTGAATTATAAAAAATTTATTTTAAATATACATCACACTATTTGTATTTACCAATTTTTTATAAATATTTTTTCACAACTTCAAAATTAGTTTTTTATTTAAAAATTATATTTTATTTTTGTTATGTTAATACCAGTTTGCATCATTCATTATTTGCAATAATCTATTTTAATTGATTAAGTACTATCCATAGGATAGTCATTTAAGGAATCCTATTACCAGAAGTGATGCAAAGTATTTGCATGGGTCACCTAGTATATATATAATAAACAAATTTTATACTTAATATATATATATAGTATATAGTAGTAATTAAGAAATAATATATATAATAGAAATTAAAATTTATTGTGAAAATTAATTGCTTTCAAGGTTTTTATTCCTTTGCTTCAAAGGGGGAAGGGGACTCAGTACCAGATTCCTCATGTGCGTGCAAAATTTGGACCAATCTAATTGTTGATTAATGAAAAAAGGGGATGTAGCGGCATAGAGCCAGACATGTTGCATGCTTGTTGTAGCTGATTCCCAACAAACAATTGAGAGGGGAGGCACAAAACTGTTAGCCATGATTTAAATTGAGCCCACAATTGGGTGAAAACAAATTCCCAGAAGAAGACAGTTGACCAAAAATCAGTCTGGTACTGATAAATTTCTGAGGTCACCAGTTGAACATAATAAACTTGGGTTTTCTACCATTTGATAAGAGGGGCACATGCAACAACTGGCCTGAAGGCATCTGGTCAGGAACAATATGCATAAGGTAACCAAGTAAGGCCAATTTTGGGAGATATTCATCCACACTATCTTGATGTAAAGCCTCAAAAACTTCTGGACAGCCAAGCATAAATGAACAACCTGAACATTGTGGGTATTTAGACCCAAGGATGAAGTGATTGGGCCTATTCCTGATTGGTGCAGACCAGGAACTGAGAACCTCCTCCACAAAGCCATTGACTTGTATGAAATCTTGAGGTAATATAGTCATAATTTATTTAACCAAGGCAAGCCAACCAGGGGACAGGCATTACTGAGTATGTGTGGAAAAATGAAGATAGATAAAATTGGGCACCCTGGGGTACTCAGGTTACCCCTGTTGCCAGCAGGACTGCCAGGTATAGGGGGGTTGGTGCACTACTCCAAGGGGGTTTCCCCAACTATGGAGCATGTGTGAAGGAAGGGGTCTGTGTGGAGGAACCAAAGTGGGAACCACGATTCTATGAGCGCCTGTTGCCTTGGCCTCATATATCCATAGAGCCAAGCTTGGAAGTGCTCCAATAAGTGGACATGGAACCTGTTGATAGCCCATGGATGGTTGGGACCATGCCCTTGAACGCATCTAAGGCAATTGTGTGGATTGTCCACATTGCAATGGGTATCATTAGGGAGCGGAGGGTAGATGGGATTGGTGACTCGATCTGGAGAGTGAAGATACTCTTTAATACAGAGAATTCCTGTTCAATTTAAATCTTGAGCAGGCGTGCGACTTCCTGCCATATAGCTTTGGTTGGGGGGCATGTTTCTAGGCGGTGATGTAGGGATCCCTCCCCTCCACATACTGCTCAGGTTGCGTGGAGGGAATTGGAGCGGTCCGCCATCCTATAGGTCCTTCTCACACAGCGCCAGGCGTTGGCTCTTACCCTCAGCTGTGAGAGGGTGGTGCGTTATTCTCCACGCTGCCTTCTGTGTGGTTAAGTTGTAGGGGATGTCCAACACATCTAGGTATTCAATTCTAGCAATGGTTGGGGTCATAGCAAGCATGTCT